>JASCZW010020469.1:0-12215 GCA_034211315.2 Aedes japonicus | reverse complement strand
ATGAGAATGATTTCAATACTTTTCCATCAGAACAAAAACGGCCGCATAGAAATGTCACTTTAGATGAATGAATCGTTGCACTCTCCAGAAAATTTTCATACACTCTTATTTCACTCTAACATGTTCAGTCGTGTTCAGCATGCCGTCGAAACAGGAAGAACTGCGCGCGCGGTTGTACAATTCTTTCAAGCGAACGAAGATCGTGGAAAAAATACACGGTGGACCATTTTTGTCGTGAAAAGTTCCGGTATCCACCGTATACCGTATCCGGGCATGCATGAGAGTAACCCGGAAGAAAGGTTGCGGCCGTCCAGCGAAAATAATGAATGAGAAAACGCTCCGCTCGCTGCGCAGCATGTTCAACAACAAGGATTCGGTAAGTCAACGGGAAGCAGCCCGAAAGTTCCATTGTTCGAAGTCACTCATCTGCAAGACGCTAAAGAAAGAAGGAATAGTGTGTAGAAAGAAAACCAGATCCCCAGAGTACACAGATGAGCAGATTCAAACCGTGAAATCCCAATGCCGCTGGATGACTCGGAATTACGGCGGAAAATCTTTCGTTCTGGACGACGAAAGCTACTTTCCTCTTTCGAAGTCTCAGATACCGGGAAACGACCGATTTTACACTAAGGACAAATCTACTACTCCTCCAAAAGTAATGTTTAAGTTCAAGCACAAATTTGAATCGAAGGTTATGTTATACATCGTAATATCCGATAAGGGTATTTCGAAGCCGTGGTTCAAACCAAGCGGTTTGGCCATCAACCAGGAGGTGTACCAAAGAGAGTGTTTGCAGAAAATACTCATCCCATTTCTTAAACAACATCACTCGGATGGCAAATACGTGTTTTGGCCGGACAAGGCATCATCGCACTACGCAAAAAAAAACGCTAACGTTTTTGGAGAGCCAAAATATACCATATGTCCCAAAAGACCGGAATCCGACAAATTTTCCACAGTGCCGTCCTATCGAGGATTTCTTCGGTCTTTTGAGCTCCATGGTATACAAGGATAATTGGAAGGCCAAGAACACCAAGCAACTTACCAACAGGATCAAAAGCTGCATCCGAAAAATCGATGTGGCTGCCGTCCAACGGTCATGTTCCAGCATAACGACTAAGCTGCGCCGCACGGCGGACCACGGACCATATGACAATATTCACTAAACTTAGTTTGAAGATTTAAGTTGACCCTTTTAATAAAATAAATCAGTTTGAACAAAACTTCACTGGTATTTTTTTCCTGACCCATTCTTTTCGTTCTCATTATCTAGTGGACACCCGTTAGTAGTGCGTCGTTAGCAGACGACAAGTGATAATCGCAGTTTCGTTTGGTTGAAAGTGAGTTTGTGAATGCAACCAGTGTGTGGAAAAATTGACAGCCCGAAATGAGTGCGAAAAACAACAGTATTCAATTCTTTGGTCTTTGCTGAACACACGAATTACTAATAAAGAGAAGAGGCAATGAACGAACGAACACAAGCATTCGGTCCCCTCCAAAAAGGTGACTCGCACCGAGTGTCTTCATGCACACAGGATGCTACTGACACATTTTTCTATACAGATCTCCGGTTCAATCAGTCAAAACAAAAAGAGGAGAGCATCACAAAACACAATAATCGCAAACATTCTGACTGAATGTGTTCTTGCTATCACCGAATTTTGGCTCTACTGAAATTCAGTTTTGCACCGAATCGGTGAATGACGAGATGGATGTTGGATAAATTCACGGGATACTGCTTATTGAATTTGAATTTTTCGCACCCTGAATGCAACCATTTCATTTAAAGGATATTATATGGTGCTGATTTGTAATTTGGTAGTGGAAAAACAAGAGTCGGAAAGGAGAAGACGCCAATGTCCTGGAAGACGCCCCAACGTCGACCGTGATTTCCGTTTCGGTCATCAGAACCTGTTTCAAGACTACCAACCTACGACGAGAATCACGTTTTGAGTCGTTTCCGCATGCCAAAGAAAATGTTCCTGGACATTGGGCGGCACCTAGAGTTATCTGATGACTTTTTCCAGCAAAGTTGTGATGCAGCTGGAATAGTTTGCCTGAATTCGTAACAAAAGTGCACTGCTGCCTTACGGATGTTGGCGTATGAGGACTGAGGAGTCAACCAGCTTGCTGACCTTGAGGATTTCTTTCAAAGCTATTCTGAAGACCTACGGCCCGCAGTATTTGCGTCCGGAAGAAGTGAAGAAATTGATAAACTAAAATGCTTCCCAAAGGTTCGACAAAATCGCATGAATTTTGTGAACTTCCCAGAAACTCCAGGAACTTGTCAGATGTTCGGAATACTTCTAAGAAATTCAAAAAACTTCAAAGTAGTTTTGTGATTCTTCTTGGTAGTAAAGGAACATCCAGAAAATCAGGGAACGTTCCTGAAAATCAGAAAGCCCCCCTTTTAAGAGCTCTTCCTAGAAGTTCAAACAACGTCGCTGAAATTCAGGATGTTTTCCAGAAATTCAGGGAGATTCCCATGGTGCTTGAGAACTTTCCAAAAGTTAAGGGTTCTTTCCAGAAGTTCATGCAAGTCTCCAGAAATTCAAGGAGCTTCCCTGACGTTCAGAAAACAGCAGAATTTTTTGGGTATTTCTAAGAAGTTCATAGAACTACCCTAGATGTTCAGAGAATTTTCCAGAGTTTCAGGGAAACGTTCAGGGAGCTTTCCAGAAAATTGGAGAATATTCAAAGAACTTTTCAGAAATTCATGAAGCATTTCAAAATATTGCGGATTTTTCTGGAGGTTCAGAGAATTTATCAGAAGGCCATGAAGGTCCCAGAAGTATTGGAAACTTATCAGAAGTTAAGGGAGCTTGTAGGAGTTGACGGAATTTCATTGAAGTTCAGGGTACTTTCTAAAAATTTAGAAAACTTCCCAGAACTTCCGGAAACGTCCCCCCAGATCAGGGAACTTCCCCAAAGATCAGGAGCTTTCCAAAAGCTCAGCGAATAACTCAAACGTTCAGAGAACGTCCCATACATTCAGATAAATTCCGAAAAGATCAGGGAGTTTCCCGTAAGCTTAAATAATTTCCTTGATTCTCAGGGTACTTTCCAAAAATTCAGGAAGTTTCCTGTAATCTTCCAAGAATTTCAGAGAACTTTCTTAAGATCTGGGAACTTTCCAGAATTTCAGAAAACTTCACAGAAATTCAGGAAACTTTTAAGGATTTTTTGAGCATTTTTAAAAGTTTAGGAAACTTTCCACAAAAATTCTCTTAAGTTTTTAGAGCTTCCTAGATGTTCAGGGATCATCCCAGAAGCTCAAGTAACTTTTCACTAGCTCAGAGAACATCGCAGATGCTTAGGGTACTTAAGTTTTATGAAGAACTTACACTTCTTGCTTCTCGATATTTTTCCTACTGAAACAAAACAAGAATATAAAAATCAAATACTTTTTTAATGTTTATTCAACTTTTTGGAATTTTTACCGAATCACAATCTTGGAGATTCTAAAAAGTTCTTGTAAGGTCTAACAATATCTCAGAAATGCTATTTATTTCCCAGAAATTCCATCAACTTATTAAACATTTTGCAAATCGACCAACTTACAACTGCGTCTCAAAGTTCTGGTCTTATGCAGAAAGTTATTTCTATTTCATGGATAAACAGCGTTTTTTTGGAAATCCAACCAAGTTTCCAGAAACGTTGAGAATGTTTCGGTCGTTCAATGAAATTCTCTGAAGTTCCATCTTCTCACAAGAGAGCGAGCAAAGTTCATGATTCATGAAACTTCCTATAAGTTTATTCAACTTCCGAGAAGCTCAATCAACTTCTGCCAAGTTCATTATATTTCCATCAAATCTTCATTGATATTTCGATGTTCATAGTAGTAATTCAGAAAATAAGATTTTTCGAACTTATCGAAATACGAATGGAATCTATCTTCAAGATATCATCGATTTTTTCCAGAAAGCTTATCAAAAGTGTTGATTTCTTGTGCGGTGTTTCGGGTTGCTTCCAGGTAGTGCGCGAACTTATACGCAGCGTTGAATGTTTCCGGGTTCTTTGCGATTATCTCGTCACAGATATATCGTGCAGAAGTTGATCGATGAGCGTCCGGTCCAGGAATTCGCCATATTTACAGCAGGCAGCACCCTGCTTTAGTGGAAGAACGAACTGTGCGACGATTTCACTTTTATGCTGTATGATGTGCCTGAACTTGACGCTCTAGACGAACTTATTCCTAACCTGATCGAAGTGAGGAATCTCGGTAGGATTACGGGCGAACTAGAAACTTCAAGGCGTTATTCAGCTCCGCCTCAGCTGCAGTGTTCACTCGAACCAGTTGAAATAGTCGGCGACGAACGTTTCTTCTGTTGAGTGGTACTTGAGCATAGAGAACGACGGTGCTTTCAGCGATGGAGCAGCAGCTTCTCTGGCCGGAACCTGTTCAATGGCACTAGCAATCGATGGTTTGAGTGCCTGGGCAATCATTGCGGACAACGCTGACATGAGCTCGGGATTCCATTTTGTTCGGTGAGAAGAATGTGCTTTCGGTGCGAGCCTAACCTAACTTTTGTAGCGCGAAAAGTTGTCTGATAAATCCTACTTCTGACGCCAATTGTCGTATACGTGGGTGGTTATTCGCACAGTTAGTGAGAACAAATTCGAATATCTTGCTTTGCGGGGATCGACACAAGTTGTACGATCTTCGGGAAGTCCGCCCAACTTTTTGGATTCACCTACGACGTTGACAGCGTAGCACGCGACCATGAAACGGTTGAGGCAACGTACCTCAGACATAACCGTCCAAACACAATGATAACGGAAACGGAACGGAAAACGGCAATTTTGACAGTTGCTGCAAATAACTTCGATATGTCCTATTAGAATCGGCTTGGATCTAGCCTGTTTTCTTTCCGACAAGCAGGCATACTCAGACCGGGCTTTGCCGTTTTCCGTTTGAGTTATCATTGTGTTTGGGCCATAAGGCTGAAGCTAGGAGGATTTATAGTCACTAGATTCATAGTCTGGCGGATACAATGACGGGAGCCAATTTGAACTGTCACTTGGCGGAGCCAATCGAGCATATCTCGAGTAATTTATGTTAAGGGCCTAAAGCCATTTGTAAACAATAACTTTAAACGTTGATTTCTCACGAATTACGAGAATCCCACCATATCCTGCTACTCCATATGGTAGAACTAACATTCTTCTACCAAATGCTGCTTTCATTTCACGAGAGTGATTTGAGATTCAAGAGAAATCGATATTGAAAATCATTGTTTACAAATGGCGTTTAGGCGCTTTACATGAATTACTCGAGATATGCTCGATTGGCTCCGCCAAGTGACAGTTCAAATTGGCTCCCGTCATTGTATCCGCCAGACTATGAATCTAGTGACTATAGGAGGATTGGGCTCTGCGGTTTCCTACCGCGCAGCAAGAGAAAACAGATCAGCAAGCGTATGCTAGTGAAAAGTTGAACTTTGTACAGTACGCAAGCAGAAAAACGCGTTTTTCTTTCGTTTAAATGCAGTCCACTGGTTCCAAAACAATCGGATATGGAGAAGCTAACCGGCAAACAAACTGCGCTGATAGCTCGGGTAAAAGCGAAGCTTTCGGAGAGACGTCACGAGCGGAATCCTTCCCGGAGCAATGTTATGGATTGGCTGGACCAGTTCAAAGAAGCAACGGTGGGCTTCCGACCTATTCAAGCGGAAATCGAGGAAAACCAGATCGATCCGGCGGCGATTGCTTCGGTTTTTAACGTGCGGGAGGAGTTTTTCAGAGCTTTCTACAAGGCAAAGGATATTCTCGAGGATTTGATCGAAGAGGTGCAGTCGTCGGTAAGCCAGCGCCCGATTGCGATGAAGCTGCTCATGGCAAATGTTGCTCAACCGATCGACCATGTTCCGGAAAACCAGCGGTACAGTGAGACGAATAGGTCGTGAATCCGTCTACAATACTAGCAAAAATGTCGATTAGATGTCGAATTGTGCGCCTCACATACAGTTGCCGGCTATAAACATTCCATCATTCAACGGCGAACGTAAAAAGTGGATGACCTTCAAGGATCTCTACGTGTCAACCATTCACACACAGAGAGATATCACGGATTCCTTAAAGATGCAATACCTTTTCTCCTATAGGGAAGGAGACGCGAAGCATCTAGTGAACAAATTCACCATCTCAAGCCAATTATGCGAACGCGTGGGATACGCTCTCCTGTCACTACGACTCTCGACGAAGCGGTGCAGCAACTAGATACATTGGGCGTAGAATATCAAGGCCGCGATCCGTGGTTGATTTACCTGACCCTGGAAAAGGTGGACAAAGATATTCGCGCTGTCTGGTTGGAGAAAGTGATCGACAACGAGAACCCCAAGTTCGAGGAGCTGATGAAGTTTGTGAAAAAGAGATGTGAGATGCTCGAGACGTTCTCGGTATTCTCGAAGAAAACTAAAGACATTATTGAAAAAGAACAATCAAATGTGAGTGATAAGAAACTGAAGGCATTGGTGATGGTCACTGTGAGCCAAAAGTGCTCGTTCATGTGCGAAGATTTCAAGAAGTTGGAGAGGATTTGCGCAGACGGCGAAGTTATGCTTCGACTGCTTGAGAGCATCTCATTCGGCCAAATCATGTCCATCAAAATCAGTGTGGCGTGCACCGGATTGCAAGTAGCGGCACCACACTCTGCCCTGTCCAAACACGGGCAAGACGAAGAAGACCTCAACTAATATTGCTGAGAATAGCGAAGTGACGAATTCACCCGCCAGAGAGGCTGAGCAAGTGTTACATCACTAATGGCAGCAGTTGAGAAACAACCATCAGTTCCGGTGTTCCCAACAGCGGAAGTACAAGTGCGGAAGAATGACGGTTAGAGTGCTAATTGATTCCGGAGTTCAAGCTTCAATGGTTGCGGAAGATTGTGTGAGGAAGCTGGAAGTCATAAGGCGTAACGGGAAAGTGGCGATTACTGGTATTGGTCAGCATGCCGCGGGTACCACTCTTGCTGTAGTTACGTTGCACCTCACATCTCGCTTCAACGACACGATTGTCATCTCAACAAGTACATACGTGCTCAGCAAACTCACATCTACCCTTCCGTCACAACACCCCAACATTGTGAACATCATGTCAGCGAAATGGCAGATCCAACCTTCAAGCAGAAGCATTGTTGGAAAATCACGCCATAGTCTGTCTGCACACGGAAATGTATCTAAATCGCACGCTTCAGCAGTTCTGGGAGTACGAAAAACTGTTCAATCCAGCCCCGTTTACTCCCACGGAAAGGAAGGTCATCGAACATTTCGATTCGACCACACAGTGCGGTGATACTGGGCGTTTCATCGTTAAATTGTCTTCGACGATTCGAAGCCCAACCTCGGTGAATCCCTGACAGCTGCAACGAGGAGGCTTACGTCCATGGAAAAGCGGTTCGCGTATAACCCACAGTTTCGCGAGGAATATGTGAACTTCATGCGTGAGTATTTGGAGATAAATTACATGCCACCAGTTCCAGCCAACGATATGATGAATCCGGCTTCCGGACACTACAATTTACCGCACCACGCGGTGTTCAAGAAGGACAGCAGCACAACGTAGCCACGCGTCACAACGTCGTATTTGATACTTCTTGTGCCACTTCTACCGGTGTATCCCTGAACGACCGGTTGTTGGCGGGACCAAACATCAACACATATTTGCGGTCGGTCCTCCTGCGATTCCGTTCTTACAAGGTGGTGTTCAGCGCGGACATAGCGAAAATGTACCGCCAGGTGATCCAGCGCATCTTGTGGCGTGAAAACTCGGAGCAGCCAATTGAGCACTACCGTCTGTCCACGGTAACGTATGGCACTAAAAGCGCACGCTATCTTGCAATTCAATCCATGAGGGAGTCATCCACAGAATACGCATCTGTCTACCCAGCAGCAGTGCACCGAATTGTTCATGAGTTTTACGTGGAAGATCTGCTCTCGGGCGCAAACGACGAAGAAGAAGCCGCAAGCATCAAGAAACAAATATTCGCCATTCTATCGAAGTCCGTGTTCGAGCTACGGAAGTGGGCTTCGAGCTGCCCTAAGTTGGTAGAGAACGAATCTCCAGTATTTGTACCGGTGAAACTTTCGGAAGAAGCAGATACAGTTAAGGCATTGGGAATCCATTGGTAACCGAACGAAGACCAATTCGGGATTAAGGTGAACTTTCCAGTCAATGCTGAAAACACCAAGCGTCAGATGATATCCGATGGTTCTAAACTGTTTGATCCGTTCGGTTGGCTGACATCCGTGATAGTCAAAATCAAGATATTACAGTATTACATTCTAGTTACAGGTATTCCACTAAATAGCTCAAACCCTCTAGGCTTCAACGTCAAGATGGTTCGGGATCGGCGGCTCGATGGTCAGCTGGTTCCCAACGAAATCCATCAAGCTAAACTGCAATTACTACGCGTCGCTCAGCAGGATGTCTTCGCATCTTAAAGGAAATTACTCCGAAGTGGTAAATTGCTTCCATCTAGGAATACCCTCGCTGCTTTGCACCCCTTCCTCGATGCTACAGGAACGATGCGAGTTGGAGTACGGCTGGAGAATTTCGTTCAGTCGTACGATGGTAAACACCCCGTGATTTTACTTAAGTCGCACCGTGTGACACAGCTGCTGGTGCGTGAATTACATTTGCGTGAACTACAGCTGCTAACAGCGGTCTTCAATTAACAACACTGGATTGTAAGCTGCCAGACCGTTTTGCGTGAAATAGCTCGAGGATGCTCAAGGTGCGTCCGTTTGAAGGAAAGGACAGTGACGAGCATTTGCATACGTTGGCAATGACTACGCAGAGCCACTAAAAATCAAAGCTAGCTGCGTTCGAGGTCAACCTGATTCAACCTGATACCGGAACCAGATCTTCAGCATACTCCGCGAAATTGCTTGGACCAATAGCAGGATATGCACCGTCGTTCCGTCCTGATTTGGTCACGTTGGAAGGATGAGTATCTCGCATCTGTGCAGCCTCGAACCATGTGGCGTTCGGTTCATCCTAACATTGCGGTTAGCCAGTTGGTGTTAATCAAGAATGACAACGCACCTCTAACCCAGCGGGAATTAGCACGTGTACAGGAGGTTCATCCGAATACATCTGGTGTAGTACGAACAGTGACGCTGTGACGAGGTTCGACTACGTAACAGAGATCAATCCACAAGTTATGTGTTCTTCCTGTAGATTAAGGCCAGGAATTCATTAAATTTGCGTATGATCTTATCCGTTAATATCGTTTGGAAAAAGTTCAGGATAGCTCTAAAAGAAGCCGTTACGACGGTCGAAGGACTGAGAGAATGATTGCTTCCTCATCAGCCTAGTCTTGCACGGCGTACTGGAAGCTCCAACTCAACCAGTTCCAGGAACGTAACTGGTAACTTCCTTTCCTTAGTAGGATCAACAATGCACTGATGTTTAAAGTAAAAATCCCGACGCATTCAAAGTTAACATAGACGTAGATTACACCTGAGTACTTCGAAGAATACTCGACTTTAGAACGTAAACTTGAAAGCCTCAAGAAGACCAAGAAACACGGACACTGGCGACTGTTCGTGAATGGACACGGTACAGGACAACGACCAAGGGGGAGGCATACTCGGACCAATGGATCCTAGTCCAGGCAACAAGTTTGTCCAGACCTTGTGTCGGCACGGATGATTCGTTGCGAAACCACGGATTCGGTAGATTAGATCAGTCAACCCTTTTCAGTTGTAGAGCTGCCTTGGTCTTCTCTCGTTTGAGGATCAAGTTCAACTTGTTTAACACGTACGTCCCCAACCCAGAGACCCAGAGACAGAAAATTTAAAATTTAAAATTAATGATACTCCATCGTTAACCATCGAATTTTATTGCAGTGTTTTGCAATAGATCACAAATATATCCTAGTTTATAAATATGCACTGGTTTTTCCGAAAATTTCCGTAGTTTCGGATTCCAAGGAGGGAGTACTTGGGTAAGTACCTGTCTAGGAATGGTGGACAAAACATTTTTAGTAGCGAAACATGGCATGTGGCATATCAAACTTCATGATTTTGCAAAACTAGGTCATCAGAAGACATTTTGAAGATTTCTGACCATACTGGCCACTAAAAGAGGCCCTGAAGGATCCGAGTTCCTCCGGAGGAGTGGTCATATTCAAATCGTTCCCAAAACCTGGCTTGCGACACACCAAACTTCAGGATTTTGCAAAACTAGGTCATCAGAAGACATTTTGAAGATTTTTTACCATACTGGCTACTAAAAGAGGCCCTGCAGGATCCGAGTTCCTCCGGAAAAGTGGCCATATTCAAATCGTTGCCAAAACCTGGCTTGCGACACATCAAACTTCAGGATTTTGCAAAACTAGGTCACCAGACGACGTTTTGAGAAGTTTTGGCCATACTGGTCACTTGGGGAGGCCTTGCGGGATCCGAATTCCTCTGAAAAAGTGGCCATACTCAAATCGTTGCCATAACCTGGCGTGCGACACATCAAACTTCAGGATTTTGCAAAACTAGGTCATGAGAAGACTTTTTGGGAATTTCTGGCCATACTGGCCACTTAGGAAGGCCCTACGGAATCCGAGTTTTTCCAGGAAAGTGGCCATATTCAAATCTTTTTTAAAACTTGGCTTGCGACGTATCAAACTTCATGATTTTTCAAAACATGGTCTTCGGAGGACATTCTGAGGGTGTTGGACCATATTGGCCACTGAGAAAGGTCTTGCGGGATTCAAATTCCTCCGGAAAAGTGGCCATATTCAAATCTTTTCCAAAACCTGGCTTGTGACACATCAAACTTCATGATTTTACAAAACTTTATCTATGGAGGACATTTTTAGGATTCCTGACTATATTGGCCACTTAAGAAGCTCTTGTGAGATCCGAGTTCTTCCGGAAAAAAGGCCATATTCAAATCGTTACCGAAACCTGGCTTGCGACACATCTATAACTACATGATTTTGCAAAACTTGGTCTTCGGAGGACATTTTGAGGGTGTCTGACCACATTGGCTACTTAGGGTGGTCCTGCGAGATCCGAGTTCCTACGGAAAAGAGGCCATTTTCAAATCGCTGCCAAAACCTGGCTTGCGACACATCAAATTTCAGGATTTTGCAAAACTAGGTCATGAGAAGACGTTTTGAGAGTTTCTGACCATAATGGCCACTTGAAGAGGCCCTGCAGGATCCGAGTTCCTCCGGGAAAGTGGTCATATCCAAATCTTTTCCAAAACCTGTTTTGCGACACATCAAACTTTGTGATTTTGTATAGGACATTCTGAGGCTTCCTGACCATATTGAACACTTAGGGAGGCCTTGCGGAGTTCTAATTCCTCCAGGAAAGAGGCCATATTCAAATCGTTACCGAAACCTGGCTTGCGACACATCAAACTTCAAGATTTTGCAAAACTTAGTGTTTAGAGGACATTCTTAGGGTGTCTGACCATACTGGCTACTTGGAGTGGCCCTGCAAGATCCGAGTTCATCGGATAAATGTGTTCAAATTGAAACCTTTTCCAAAGCCTGGCTTGTGACATATCAAATTTAATGATTTTGCAAAACTTTGTCTTGTGATCAATATGGATCAGATCCTTTTCCACTTAGGCTGAATCCGGATCCACGATGCTCGTATTATCAGATTTCGAGTCATTTAAAATTTTGCACAAACATAATTATCGAACAATACAAAAGAAAAACGAAAATCCCGTTTAAACCGCAAAACCACATTTTTTGTTATGACATAAGTTCTTCTACCTATGGTTGTCTTGGCTAGTGGTCCATGCCCCAACTAAACAACTACTTTTAACAAAAGGATACTGTAGAGCTGGAAAAGACACTCACATTTTAGTGCACCAAAGCGTCTCACATGCGTTGCTTTCCACAAATATTAATTTCGCTTTTAATAACAGCAGGTGGCTTCTGTATTCTCGCATATTACTGTGCTTTCCATCCAATATCTGAAGTTTGTTCAGGTTGTGGTTTTTCACCATTAATGAATAACTGTAATTATTCACTGTAATTTTTCTTCTAATTTCTAGTTGTAATTGTTCGGTTGTTTAATTTTCCTGGAATTTCATTTCCCGGAATGCACCATTTACCTGAGGGAACGTCCATTAATTACGTCACACAAAAATTGACTTTTCATAACCCCCCCTCCCCCCCTTGTCACGTTTTTTGTATGGACCTTGTATGCGTGACATAATTAATGGACCTTCTCTGATAACAAAATTTTAGTGCTGCT
>JASCZW010020468.1:0-12209 GCA_034211315.2 Aedes japonicus | reverse complement strand
GTGCAGAAGGATTAACATTTTAATTAGTGAATATAGCACACCAGCTGAACTCGAATGTTCAAGAAAATTCAAAATTTTGAACAATTAGATGCACCCCTAAACCATGTCCGATTGAGTTCAAATTTAAAAAAGAGTCATATTTTGGTTAATAAAAATTGAGAGCAATGTTGTTTTTTTAAAAATAGATGGAAACTTTTCACCCCAACATTCCTACTTATGAGGACCTAACTTGAATAAATGTAAGCACTGTGGAGGGAAAATTTCAATTTTTTCATCGCCTAATGTAATGCGTGGTCACACAATATTAATATAAAAATTCCCGCATTTTTCCCGAATTTTTCCCTTATTTTCCCGACTGTTAAGATGAGTTAATATAAATTACTCGTAGCTAAATTTATGAGCCCCCAAACTTTTTCCAGTTTGATTTACCACCAGACACTTTCCATTTATTAAAAATACGCCTTTTTGTGCGACAGGATGAGCCAAATTTCAACAAATCTTGTCAAATTTGGTAGCTCCTTCTTGGTTCTAGCCAAAATTTGTCCAAACCATTTTCTTTTCTCTGGATTGGCCCAAATTTTTCTTTCACCATGTGTTAACACCCTTACAAACGCAATTCGCCAAACTTCAAATACTTTCACCACCAAATGAAAGATAAGTTCATTTCTGACCTCACCTTTTACAGCCGTGAAGCCAGATCTTCAAAGGGCATCTTCAACGGTGGTTCAAATCGTGGTTTGGACCAAACGCAAAAAACATCGCTGCATCGCTGGTGTTTGTAAATTTTGTTTTATACCGGATCTATTTTGCATCATTTCAGAATTTATATAAGCTTTTAAGTTTCTTACTGAACGCACTCTTTAAAAAATTAATTTAATGAACTTTAGAATATCTATGAAGATTGGGTGGAAATCTATAATGAACATGCCAGAAGTTGATAAAACTTCTCGGCAGTTGAATAAAATAATTGGAAGTTTCCAGATAATCATGAAGTTTGCTCGCTGTCTTTCGAGAAGAGAAATGGTGGAACTTAATAGAAGTTCATTGAATTGCCGAAAAATTATTAAAGTTTGCTGATCAACTGGAATAGGAACAACTTTCTGGAAATGACGGGAGCTTAGAAAATCAGATTTCGCTTCCCAGAAGTTGTTTTAACTTCCAGCAGGTACATATTCTGTGATAAAAAGCAGAATATCACACCTATTATAATAACTTACGAGAAATTGAAAAAAAAAAAATCTTGGAAGCCGTGGAATTTCTGTGGAATAGTTAGCATTATCGAGATGTTGTAAACTGTACAAGAACTTTTTATGATCTCCAAGATTGTGAATATGTGGAAATTCTATAAAATTGATTAAATAGTAGTTGGTTACTTTATTCTAGTTTTGGTTGGGTAAGAAAAATTATCGAGTAGTAAGAAGTTTTAGGTCTTCTTAAAACTTAAATACCCTGAACTATTGGGATGATTTCGGAACGATTGGAAAGTTTCTCGATCACCTGGAAAGATCCCTGAAGTTCTAGGAAGCTTCCCAAACTTATGGAAAAATCCTTTGAATGTTTCCTAAACTTTTCGAATGCTCAAAAAATCCAGTTTCCTGTTTATCTGGGACGTTTTCTTAAATTCTGGAAAGTTCTCCGATCATGGGGGGAAGTTTTCTGAAATTCTTGGAAGATCGCAGGACTACTGAGAAATTTCCTGAATTGCTGAATCCCCTGAGCATCTGGGAGTTTTTTCGAGCTTCTGGAAAGTTCCCTGAACTTCTGGGAAATTTTCTAAATTTATGGGACGTTCTCTGAACGTCTGAGATGTTTGCTGACCTTTTGGAAAGTTTCCTTATCTTTGGATGAGTTCCATGATCTTTGTGAGCATTTCCTGAAGTTCTGAGAAGTTTTTTGAACTCACGAGAAACCCTGAACTTTAAGGAAGTTTCTTGAACTCCTACATGTTCTCTGAACTTCTCAGAAGTTCTGTATATGTCTAGCAAGTTTCGTGAAATTCTAAATATTTCACTAAACCTCTAGGAAGATCCACAAACTGTTGAAAAGCTTCATGAATGTCTTGACTGTTCTCTATTGGAAGTTCTCTAATTTTCTGGCAAGTTTCTTGAATTTTTGGGAAGTTCCCTTAACATCTTGAGTAGTTCTATGAACTTCTGTAAAAATACCCAAA
This sequence comes from Aedes japonicus, assembly GCA_034211315.2. Classification (NCBI taxonomy): domain Eukaryota; kingdom Metazoa; phylum Arthropoda; class Insecta; order Diptera; family Culicidae; genus Aedes; species Aedes japonicus. The sequence continues at coordinate 10,039 of JASCZW010020468.1, read as the reverse complement.
ATAATCTGATAAATCCTAGAGGGTTTGAGCTGTTTAGTGGAATACCTGCAACTAGAAATTAGAAGAAGAATTAGTATCTTCCATTTAATTCCAACTACCTGTTATCTTCGACAGATACGCGTATCTCGTCACATGTGAGACTTCTTCAGTGTTCAGTACTAATAACTCGACTTTAAGTTATTCAAGTCGAGTTATTAGTACGAGACACTGAAGAAGTCTGCACATTGTAGACGAAATACGCGTATCTGTCGAAGATAAGCAAAGGTAGTTGGAATTAAATGGAAGATACTAATTCTTCTTCTAATTTCTAATCTGGTAAGTTTTCTAAACTTCTGGAAGCTTCCTGAACTTCTGTGAAGAACCCTTTACTTTTGGAAACTTCCCTGAACTCGTGGTAAGCTCCTTGAATTTGTGGACAATTCCCTGAATTTCTAAGAAACAATCTGAATTTCAGGAAAGTTGTCTAAACTTCTAGGAAGAACCCTTAATTTCTGGAAAGTTCCCTGATTTTATGGAATGTTCCTTTGACATCAGGGAGAATAGCTAAACCTCGGGAAAGTCTAAGTCAAATCTAAAAAGTATACCGAGTTTCTGATAAGTTTCCGGAGTTTCTAAGTGCAGTGAATTTTAAGATTTTTTTCAAACTTTTGAGAGATAATTTTTGTCTACCAGTTTCTTAACCTTTTCCGATATTTTGGGCGTAAATACTGCGGGTCGTAAGTCTTAAGCACAGATTTGCAAAAAATCCTCAGGGTCACCAACCCCCAAGTTTTCGTCGAGAGAACTTGTCCTCAGCCAACATCCGTTAGGCTGCAGTGTACCTATGTAACACTAAGGCCAACATATCCGACTGCATCGCAACAGCTGGGAAAAGTCATCAATTGACTGTAGTTGTCGCATAATGCCTAGGGTCATATCCCTTGGCATGTTGAAACGTCACAAAAAGTGCTTCTTGTCTTAGCTTGGCGTGGCTCTATCTATCAATATGTAATATCGCTTAAATAAGATGCATGCATTTACACACTCACCACCACTCAAACCAATCCATGGTAAAAAGTTTGCCAAAAATCTTCGGTCTCTGAAGAAAACAATACTTCTGATCTCTGGATATTGTAAGATTGACAAGATGATACGTGTTGGTGGGTTTAAGAACAAGAAATACTACACCGGTGCGGGGAACGCAAAATTGGTCTGTTTTAGCTGGTTATTTTTAAGTTTGCTGATGCAAATCAACTATGAAGATGTTAAAATAGACCACCGCTGAAGATGCTCTAAGCGGTACGTTTTGAACAGGCTGAACAATGAGATCGGTAAATGAGTAAAGTAAATGACAAAAACGCTACTCAAATCATTTGAAAAAGGTGTGAGTATGGTTCCTTCCATATGACAAAAATTCCCGATGACTTTTGAAATTCCCGCCTTTTTCCCGGATATTTCCCGATGATTTTGGATTCCCGCATTTTTCCCGCATTTCCCGATTTTCCCGAGTCTGTGGCCACCTTGGTAATGTGCGTCAGGTTAAGGATGAGTTTTATAATTCTCAAATCTGACAATGAATGAAATCTGACAAAGCTCAAATCTGATAATGAAACAATTCAGTTTAGAGGAGAGGAGCTTGTATTTCCCCATATGGGCATATATAAACCCACTTGCTCTATCTCATTGGTCTAACTTTTCTGTTCATACAAATGTTAGAGAGGGACGACGTTTCATTAAAATCGCCTAATTGATTTTGTTAGACAACATGTCACGTACGACAAGAAACTGGTCTGATTGGTTCACGTTTACATTGTCTGGTCTACTCAAGGTACAAGGCAGTTCATGGCTTCTATATAGCGACAACTTCTCTATATCTCTGCATCCAATCTTCACACCATCGATATTGCATGTTTACAGCATACGTCACTCACACAGCACCGGTCGTCAGCGATAATATCAAACGTTTCAATAAGGCCGTAGCAGGTACCGAGACCTCTCTATCTAATCCAGCTTACTGCAATCGATATGAGTGAACATTAGCATCTGAGTCCGGTCAATGACTATCGTCAGTGCACTGTGGCGATCGGACGCATTGAACTTGATGTATTTTCACGGCCAGCATGACTCGAGCCGCTACAAACAGCTCAGTTATAGACAAATTGTTGATTCGAACGTGATTCGCACAACAACAACAATGCAGATGATTTTGCGTCAATAAATGTTATATACTACCCCGTCGTATTTACGACGATATATGTAAGTCATTTTTCAGTATCAAGTGTTCGGGCCAATCCACGGAGGCAGGACGAGGATGGGAACATTAAATTCAATTCGGCTCACGGTGCATATTAAACGATCTGCCACTGTCGAGGGGCATCGTCAGAAAATACATTTCTCCTCTAGCGTGGATTGGAAAGTAGGGTGTTTTCACCACCACGTTAAAAAGTAGTGAGGAAAGGGTTGAGAACCGTTTTTTAAGTAGACTTAATGTATTTGTGTTATACATGTGCTACTGTGATGATAGAATATTTAATTTTTTTTGGCTTTTGTTAGCTAGTGCAATTTAAATTAGGAAGGTAAATAAGTTTCGAACATCTGAAATTGTATCCGAAAGGAAATCGACATGTCCATTATTGCTATTGGAATCGGTATGTATAGCATCAATCAGCGCTCTTTGACTGCTGGCTCTGCTCCAAATGAGTGGCGAACATTTTTCGGCGCATCGGAAATGTGTTTCAAATTGGCGCGGCTGCAGTGGTGATCGCTTTGAAGACTGGCCACGCGTGGCAACGACGTCGGATTAATTTTGGTATAAATTTGATGGATACATCCCACGTACGATTCGGTACATCTCTATAATAACAGATGTTTCTCGATTAAGGGATCTATTTTTAATTTGCTGTACAGTATAAGCAAAGTGATTGGCAATATTGGGAAGGATACAATTTACAAAAACCTCGAAGGATTGTCAGAAGATTAACCATAATTCCATCTAAAAATTAGTATGATTTGATAAGGTGCTTACAATGAAACAAGGCGCCAATTTGTCTGCAGGGCAAATGAAACACTCGATTGTATTATCTACCATATACTACAAAGCGTAAATCTTTGGTTTTGGGTTTATTAAATTCATTGCCATTGAAAATAAACTTACTACTTTCCTTGGGATAAAATTTCACTCTTCCAAAGCGCCAATGCCATCACACTTGCTTTCAGTGGTTAAACCCTGGTGGCAGTTACTATTAACAACATGGACGTCGCAAAGCTGAATATCAAATGGATTAACACATCATATTTCTGCTGGAGATCCGTCGATTATTGAAAGTACTGAGGGTTTCAAGAATTTGATTAAATTTTTAATCTTGGTTTCCACATGTGTGCTTTGTGTCATATATGCCGTTGAATTTCGTCAAGACTACTACGATCCTTATCTAAATGATTGGTGTGCCACACCTGGGATTCCCATTATGGCAATCGCAAAGCAATGTTCTGATTACAAATGCATTAACGAGGTGCATGTATATAAAATCCGTTCTTTTGTACTTATTTTAATAATTGAAACGGAAATCAATTACTACGAAAGCTTTTTTTTTAATTTTTATACCTTCTTATTTATTCGGCACACACAATTTCGCGAATAGAACATGTTAAAAACAAGCTCAAGAAGAAAACATAATTTCTCAAAGATTTACAATCATAAATATGATAGGAAACGGCTTAATCAGGGGTGACTGTTTTAATCAGTTGTTCGGAAACAGGACTAAAACTCCTACATTTTCCATTTTTTTTTCACTTTAAATGATACGAACATAAACTCTATCTATCGAGCTAATTACCAATGTATTACTGTCATTTTGAAGATTTAGAATACATCATCTAGAATCCATCGGTTTCATACCTGCTGAAGAAGTTCGCTCAATTTTTGCCTTTGTGTATTTTGCGTGTTCGCGTGTACCGGAGGGGATATCTTCATCAGCTCCTTCTCACATCTGGGCTTGTTGCCAGAATGTGATGTTGAACAGTGAGTTAAATTTATTTCATAATTAGATAATCTGAAATCACTATTTATTTCAAGTTTCTTCTAGTAGTTTGAAGTTGATCTATGCCAATGATTATATTGTCCATCACCTGGCACTATCATATGCAATAAAAAAAATGTTTCGGAGCGGTTCAATACTTAGTACTCAACGATAAACAATGCTTCGCTGTTGAGTGGCAGCTTTGGCATCACTGTTGCCTTTGAGAGAGCCCATGTTTCCTCTCTTCTTTGTTAACCATGGATACAGTGCACCGGTTTTGTAACGTGAAGCTTGCTGTCTCTTACATTTGTTTGTTTATAAACAAAGTATCCCGTTTGTCCATCACCGTCGCTTTTTTAGCATTCCCGTGAGAGTAAATGAAATAAGAAATACACATTGCCAATCTAAAGATCAATGACAAACTAAAAGTTTGGTCGTATACGTCTGTCTCAGTTGCGAGCTGACGTGAACTGGCCTATTTCATTCCGCCTTCGCACACAGCACGGAATGGCACTCATATAATATTGTTAATTTATGAATAGATTGCGGAGTTGAAGAAAACATTTTCATGGTCAGAAATCTATTTGTATGCTTTTAATAAGTCCCTGAAATTGAGAACTTTATTTGCTATGAAATTTTCTGAGTCTACTGCTCATTTCTGAAGGAATGTTTCGATAGATCAGAAGTAAGCAGAGGGATTAACGTCTAACCCTATCCCACATCTAAGCAGCAAAATTTAGATGGGGTTTCTTTTTGGCTTGGTTGTGTTACCAAAATCGAATTCCATCTGTACCGTTTGAACAAAATGCTTTAAAAAAAATGACAAAGAATTTATTCCTGTATTTTATTAAGGCTTTACTCCTGTATTTTATTAAGGCTTTACTTAGGTAAAAAAACCATCTTTGGAATGAAATTTGCGCCAAATCCGCGCCCTTCTCATTTTTAATCGCACTTATCCAGGCAAATGCTACATTGTTCTTTTAATGCTTCATAGAGAATTATAATACATTTTGTAAGAAAACTTTGGTATTTGCAATTTTGAACAGAGAACTTCAAACATAAATAATCTTTGGAGTTATTATTATTTTTGGGGTATCATTTTCTACACTGCATAGACCAGACCTGGATCCTACACTGAAAATTAATTTTTGTTAATTAGCTTTCATTCGTTTTGTAAACATGGATTTTGTACACAGAACCAATGTCTCGTAAATTGTATGAAACATGCATGTTGCTTGTCATCTAACAAAATGATATCATTACAACTTCCTTGTAAAATGCACAAAATGAATTTCGTGAAGACCAGCCAATCGTTGCTTCTCTTCTGTCGTACTCATAAATGTTTGTGTATCTGCTGGGATGATGTGAAGCATTAATTTATCCTAAAATAGAAATGAAAGCGCTGTCGAGAGTTAGAACATCATGCACAATAATCAAGTTACTTCTCACGAGTCCACATGGTCTAGTTAGATCAACCACGGACTCAATAACAGCTCTCCCTGAAAATGCAGGATCGAATCCCATGTCACGAAACAACTTCTCGTGGTTGCGCTTTTTTTCAATTATATTTTGAGCCGATAAAGTAGATCTGTCAGTAGTTCATGAAACCATCAAAGAGACGTTTCTTTTTTAATGGTAACAAATAACTCGTAGCTTTTTGTACTGTTTTCGTAGAATGAACGAATTTTCTTTCTTTGTCAAAAATGCTTAGTGATTGTGACAGTAGCACGTGAGGCATTAAATACGAAGGTTTCTTCTTAGAAAGTACATATCAGTTTCGTTGCAGAAAACAACGAATAGATTTGTTAGTCCTACCTTCGATTTCGTTATATAAACGAAAATTAATTTTCAGTGTATTGAAAATCTCTAGGTGACCCTGGCGCGACTTCAACAGTTTACAGTGGTGAAGGGCAGTTTGGAGCAATTCATGAGCTACAAACATGCGTAAGAGACGAGTGATGGAAAATTCTATCGGAAATGTTGGGAAATCTCATTGACTCAATGCAAACACAGATAGATAAGTATTTCTGAAACTATTCTGAAAAATGGTAAGCCGACGAATTGATAATTTCTGTTATTTCTTTATTTGAATCGGTTTAATGGGTGAATATAAAATTGTATATGCCCTTGTAAGAAGTTCTACCTGAAAAAAAAACTTTAAAAACAACTATTCGAAATATAATACGAATCCCTTATGGCGTAATAGTCTTGTTATTTGAATGTCTTTTAAATATCATATTCAAACAGCCTTAGATGGGAACACACGGTAAAAAAATGTATGTGCTTTTTCACTAAAAATTCCCCCCACTGCACAATAAGTTTTTTTTTACACGAAGGATACGTTTCACTTTTAGTATGAAACCGCGTTAAAAAAGACTAATAGAGTTGATCAATTCACATGCATAAACATTTTGAATTGCTTCGGATTAGTTTGCATGCACTCTTAGAAAAAATCATGTAAATTAAAGTGTACTTGGATGCACATAAAAGGAGCGGCCCATGAAACAGAAATTTGCGTCTGTTCTTAATTTTGCAATTTTCGCAAACTCGAAATGATAACTGGTATAACTTACATACACAAGAGTAAGTTATAGACCACAAAATGATATTTTACAAAAGCTGTAACTGTTAATGCGAATACAAACTCTCCTTGATGCCAGTTTTGACTCCAAGGATCGTGTTCTTGTTAATTAAGTTTCGAAAATCAAATTTAATATAAAAAAAAGGTTATTCGAGGCGATGGATGGCAGCGGTAAAAGCTAGCTCATTATTCTTCTGTTGGATTCATTTTGTACCTTCATCCCCAAATGCCTGTGAACATTCAAAATGAAATCAGTCGTTGGCCTTCGTCAAAGAATATTTTAATAGCGCTAAAATTTGTTGTCATGTTCCAATCAATGAATATTATGAATTTAAATATTATTCATTATTATGGGCATTAAATTTGGATTTGACTGTACATCAAGTAGAACATACAATTGAGTCATATTTATGTTTAAGTCTCATAGTATTTACGTGCAACAAAGATTACATTACTCGTAATATTCATTATTTTTAAGACTGTGTGTTACCTTTTCGTGCAATGGTCAAAATACAGTATCTAAAATTTTGAGTATTTACACAAAAAAAAAATATTTTGGATACTTTTTGCCCAAAACGAAAAATGTCGAATTAGGTCGATAAGTTATTCCGTTCTGGAGTTATCGTCGAAAACAAACCGTGTAAATAAGACCTTAATGTATATGTTTGAGGATCGGTGACCAATTTCATTGAAATCCATTCTATTATCGCCCAGCTATTAATCTGATTCCCTGGGGTTCATTAAATTTTGTTTTGAAAAATACTATCTCTGAATTTACAACTAACGATTAATAAATACTTCACAAAGCTAGGTGGAGAAGAGAAGCATAGCATAGTCGGTAAACACATTAGTTTTAAATCTGGAGGTCAAGGGTGTGATTCCCGATACCTTCGAATGTTTCTACGGGTGAAAAAATCCTTCAACTGCCCTAGGGCAGAAGCGTATATTTTACTTGCCACACACTATACGATTTGAAATGGTAGAGAAAGTTCACAATTAAGAACTGCAGAGGTGTTTCAAAGAACACTAATTTGTTCATTAGCTTACTGGAAAAAAAATGGGATATACTAAGATCGTGTCGTATCTTTTACTGTTTTGCAACGATGTACTTATAAACGGTATCATTTCTGTTACGCATCATGATAAGAACCATTGGCAATGTTGCGACAACCATTGGGTCAGCTGTGAAGGTGCAACCGGGCACTCCCTCGACCACTTCAGAACAAAACAGAACAGAACTGTCTGTGACTGGATAAAATGAAATGGTTGCAAGCTGCAGGGTCATAAGTTTCTATGCTCAATACTAAATTAGGGTAATTTGTGAATTAATAAACTAAATTACGGTTTGAATTGACCCAATAGGCGAAGTGGTAGTTACTTCTATTGTCTAAGTTTGGTAGGCTTGGTGCAAACCGTAAATTGGATGAAATTGATTGTAATAACCTATGTGTAATCTATTAGGTCCTCATTGAACTTCATGAACTCATTGTATATGAATTTAATTCCTACCAATTCGTACGAGAACACTGTGTCCCAATAAATTGTAGATTTGAAGCTGTCGTTGTACAACTTTCGAAAATCAGTGTTTATTTTACGTTGCCATAGTCAGCGGCAACAAGCGATAATCTTCTATTCGTTGAATATTACAGATTGTGGAATTTGATTTTCCAACATGGATATACACTCAGTAGCAAAAAAGCCGAGCAAATAATGGTTCCAAAAAAAGGCATGTTCAACCTTCTGTAACTTTGTCAATTGTCAATATTTTTGACTGAAAATTTAACACTATAACTAATGTATAGACATTTGAAGTGTTCATAACATATCGTTTTTGGACATACCAATTTCAAAAAATCGTATTTCTGTGAAAAAATCAGGTAACATAATTTTAATTTCACCATAGTCAAAAAAATACATTGGAAATAAGGTGGACAAAATCTGAACTGTTTCCATCAAGTAATTTCGACTACTGCTGGCGTCAAGGTTGAGGCACCAACATTAGTATTTCCCTTTTTCGCCTGATATTGACCATGCCGAGGTGAAGTCTACTAATAAAACTGTATACGTAGTTTTCACAAACCAATTTATACGATCGGAAACCAGAGAATTTAAAACTTAAACACTTAAGCCGATCACATTTTAAAAACAAAAATAAAACCTGAAAACTTTCTCAATTTCGCAGTAAACGCGAGCAAATTCTTTTAACTCTACTATGAGCTACTAAGGAATTTGCTCGCGTTCACTAGCGGAAATTCGAAAAAGTGTTTCAAGGTTTTATTTTTTATTTTTTTAAAAGTGATCAAATGAAGTGTTTAAATTTTAAATTCTCCTAGTTTCCCAATCACAATTGTATATATACGCTCAAAAAGTTTTTTTAAAAATAGTGTTTAAAAAAAGTGAAAGTCAATTTATAATGTTTAGTACGAGACACTGAAGAAGTCTGCACATTGTAGACGAAATACGCGTATCTGTCTAAGATAAGCAAAGGTAGTTAGAATAAAATGGAGAGATACTAATTTTTCTTCTAATTTCTAGTCATATTTTTAAGTTCTTCGTGGGTTACACTAGTTATTTCACGCGTAACAAATCATATGTATAACGAATTCACCTCGGTTTTTTTAGCATCGATATTTCAGCATGGTCAACATCGGGTGAAAAAGGGAAATACTCATGTTGGTCCGTCAACTTCGACGCCAGCTGTAGTCTAAACCACCTGAAGGAACAGTTCAAATTTTGTCCACATTATTCAATCAGTCGAATATTGATAATTGACAAAGTTACAGAAAGATTTAACAGAGCTTTTTTGAAAGCAAAATTTAGCTCGGCTTTTTGCTACCGAGGCACGAAGTCAATGTTGTTAACATTAAATGGTAACATCAAGGTATTTCAGATGGTAAGTATGCAGTTCGGAATGTTCACACTACGCGGAACTCAAGTCTGCAAGTCGGTTGTTGCTGTGAAGAGTTATAACTGGAGATCCAGGGCGTTTGCGACAGAGAACGGCCACGACCTTCGAATGAAGGTTGATCATTCGATTGAGAAATTTTGGTGCTAGCGTACATGTGAATATTTTATGACAGCCCCTTCTTGAGATGTTGAACATCTACTCATTTGATGTCTTCATATAGATTTTACAGGCTACTAAGTGGTTTTTTTTTCATCTCGGTAGTCTTCAACCCTGCGAACAATTTTTAGACCTATTAGCAGACAAGTTCTAAGCGTCTGGTAGGATGAATGAGAAGGGTGCATTTTTCAATTCTTGGTAATGAGAAAGCGAACTCGTTGGTAAAGGTGGGCGCTATGAAGGCGATATTATGATCGACAATCCTCAAGAAAGATTTTTTTCCTGTTTTCGTCAACAGAAACTCGTCATTTGGGCATAAATGGAGTCAAAAGAGCTTTCCATCGATTTGAACGATGGCAACATTGTATCATTCCGCAAGGTGTCGAAGAAATTTTG
>JASCZW010020467.1:2500-12216 GCA_034211315.2 Aedes japonicus | reverse complement strand
CCTGCGCGATAATGAACGACGAAACTTATTTGATGGAAGACTTGAGGCAGCTTCCCGGTATGTCTTATTATACTGCCATGCAACGTTACGTCGTAGAGGAGCATTCCAGGACAAAGAAATTGGCCAAGTTCCCTAAACAATATTTGGTTTGGCAGGCAATATTCAGCTGTGGTCGAGCAAGCCAAAGCTTCATCACTACCGGAACGGTTAACAAGGAAATATACCATGAAGAATGCATAAAGAAGCTGATGTTACTGTTCCTACGCAGCAATGAAGCTCCCTCGCAATTCTGACCTGATTTGGCAGCTTGTCACTACGCCAAAGAAGCATTGGATGAAGTGAGAAAAGTCACGTACAGTGCAAGTGACTTTTCTCACTTCACCAAGTGACAAACGTCATTTCGACTCTCGGAATAACCTTCACGATCTATTTTTGCCAGCAAATGTCACAGCCTATGGATCAAGGGTCATCCAAACCTGAAAGCTTCGATATCGTGAAAAGGGTTTGCTCCACGTCATGGCTCGTGATGACGAAAACAATAATCGATCAATGCTTGAGACAAATTTCGTTGAAAAATGTATGTTTCTAGCTTCACGATAACTGCAAAGAACAGTGATCCAGCCGTCTTGAAAAAAATCGTTGTTCTTCTTGGAGATAAGCTTGTCCATGAAGATGAGGTTCCCTTATCACTTTTGCTCGCTATCGAGAGGTTTAAGGATTCCGCAATACATGGAAGACCAATATTCCAGCAAGGCCTGTCCAGATGATGACATTTTGAAAATGGTGCTCAATGATCAAAGAGCGACAGAAGAAGAACAGGACGAATCAGACATCAGGATATCAAAAATATAACCAGGCCCAGAATCAACAGAACCGGATTGTCAGGACCGTGAACCATAACATTGAAGCAGTACAAATGTGTGACAAGATGGTCGATTGGGCTGATTTTTCAAATCTCTCCATCGAAGATGTGATTTTCTTGCGACAGATCGGGAAAATCGTTCTGAAGAAATCGGTGGAAGGTTGAGGCTTTAAAATAACGGTTCTGAAAGAAGTTAAGCTTATTTTCTATACGTTATCTTTTTGAGTACATAACAACGCACCGCTGGATGCCAGGCCACCGCTTGCTGACAATCCAATGCTGACTTCTTGCCTCTCGTATCAGCTCTAGGACTGCCAAGTGAAGCGATCCAAATTTGCGTGACGGTTACTTTTTTTTTAACTTTCATTTGACACCCCAACCTTTGATGAAGTTTGTCAGAAGCAGATAATTTCTCATGTCCATGCGAAACTCTAGAAGTGGACTGTAATTTATGGCTAGAACGAATAGAAATGAAGAGAAAGGGTATTGATAGTTCCGATAGGGTAACGGCAGGCTTTGAAATTGAAAAGATGCAAGTTTAAAAACGAGCGGAGGGCATAACCCTTTACCATACTACCCAATGCTTGGTAGGCAAGGGGAAGGATACCCCCTTGACTGGTAAAAGGATATGCAACCGAACGTGCTCTTATACTACCTATTGCTTTGATCTGGTTCTAGCGATTTGTTCCTCTCCCAACCCCAACCTTGCTGAAAGACGTATTTTACGTCCAAAACCCACTCGAAATTAATGATGCCAAATAATACAACATTATCACAGGTTGTATGAATGGCTTGGAATGCCTGATAAATAATCTGATCTCCACGACGGTTCACTTTTGCGTTGTGTTCAATTTGGTCGTAATGAAAAAAGTCAAATATCAAAATGTAAATATCAAAACACAGTACATTTACCACCACTGCACTATGGTCCAGATCACGAATTTACGCGGAAACAATTGCCTAAGCTTGAAAATTACAGCTAAGTAATGTTCTACAACGTGGTTTGTATCACTAGGGCCCATTTTTTGATGTTAATTAAAATAAGGAGTGGTCCCCATTTTCACGGAAAACGAAACTAACATTTTTATTTGCAGAAATAGACGTTTACATTCTTGAGCAAAGTTGTAGAGCAGAAAATTTCATGGGATATTCATATATACATTTTTTTTGTAGCTTGAAAATTGACCGATCTAGAGCAATTTTTCTTTATCAACTTAGGGTGTACCATTAAAAAATGTTTTTTGCCCTAACTTTTTTATTTCAATTCCCACTCTACAGATGTATTGCGACGAAGTTTTAGAACTTTCAAAGATGCGTACTTTAGTATACAAACTTTGCCGCTAGCATTAACCAATCAATAGTTGTTGAATTTTTCTTCTAAAACCATCCCAGATTTAAATGTAATGCAAAGTTAATATATCAAAATACGCACCGTTGAAAGTTCTACAACTCGTCCGAATACAATTTTACAATGGAAATTAAAATAAAAAAGTTAGGGCAAAAAAAACATTTTTGCCATAGGTACACCCCAAATTGATGAGGAAGAATTATCAAATCGGTCAATTTTCAAGCTACAGAAAATTATATATGAAAATCCCATGAAATTTTGCGCTACAACTTTGCTCAAAATGTAAACGTCTATTTCTGCAAATCAAAAGTTAGTTTCTGTATTTCCGTGAAATGGGGACCACTAATTTTACCCAACATCAAAAATGGGTATAGTAATACAAACCATGTTGTAGAACATTACATTGATGATAAAGTTTCAAGATTAGGCACTGGAGCATATGTTTCCTCGTAAATTCGTGATCCGGATCATAGATGCACTGATCACAATGTAGATGCTCCAACGAATTTTGTCAGTTGTGTGCTAGCAGGTTATTATCTTTCACAGAAAATATACTACGCATCAACATAAAACGCACCTCAAAACGATCAGAATTACCTCGTTGTTTAGTGTTACCCATTTTACGGTACTAACAATCATGCCAAAAATTCAAAACACGGTTTAATAAAATCGGTAATTCTCTGCATACGTTTTTGATTGAAGATTATGCATAATTTTAGGCGAAATTTCATTTTAGCGAAAAATTACATAAATGAGCTCCAACGAACAATTTCGTTATTTACGCTTACTCTAGCTTGAAACAGAACGAAAAGGAGATTTTACGAGTAAGTTTAAAGTCAGTGTTGAAAAATGCCCAAATCAGTTCTTTGAAATTGCTGATTACCACTAGTATCGTTTGATGTCAGTATAAGTTGACCTTAGTCAAACTATGAATTTCACTTGCCACAATGCCAGTTTGCAACTGAGATTGACATCGTTATTGACCTACTGAGATTTAAAATACTAAGGTACTTTTTAAGGTAGTTAAAACTGTAATGAATGTTCTGAAGAAAGTTGTCATTTATGACGGTAAAAGCAAAATTTGCTACATTTTAAAGTGATATTCCTTACGTTAGTTTTGGCAAAGGCGTACCACCTGACATCAGGGTTGCAATGAATTTCAATGAACATCAGTTTAAAAGCAATATCAAAAACATACTGACATTGCTGACAGGACGTAGCCTTGGTTAAAAGTTACAATATTTATCTGCGTAGCCTCCATATGCCTAGTTCAGACTACAGAGTTGTAACATGTTATTCGTAAAGTATAATACAACCGAATATCATATCTGCTCACACTTGCATCTGGGCGTCATAACTTGAAAATTCAAGAATTGTAAATATAAATATTTATGTTGATATAAATTTTAACTATCGTTTTTAAACATATTACCTATCATGGATAGCAATTGAAGGGGAAGGATACCCCCTTGACTGGTAAAAGGATATGCAACCGAACGTGCTCTTATACTACCTATTGCTTTGATCTGGTTCTAGCGATTTGTTCCTCTCCCAACCCCAACCTTGCTGAAAGACGTATTTTACGTCCAAAACCCACTCCGAAATTAATGATACCAAATAATACAACATTATCACAGTTTGTATGAATGCTTGGAATGCCTGATAAATAATCTGATCTCCCACGACGGTTCACTTTTGCGTGTGTTCAATTTGGTCGTAATGAAAAAAGTCAAATATCAAAATGTAAATATCAAAACACAGTACATTTACCACCACTGCACTATGGTCCAGATCACGAATTTACGCGGAAACAGTGCCTAAACTTGAAAATTTACAGCTAAGTAATGTTCTACAACGTGGTTTGTATCACTAAGGCCCATTTTTTGATGTTAATTAAAATAAGGGTGGTCCCCATTTTCACGGAAAACAGAAACTAACATTTTTATTTGCAGAAATAGACGTTTACATTCTTGAGCAAAGTTGTAGAGCAGAAAATTTCATGGGATATTCATATATACATTTTTTTTGTAGCTTGAAAATTGACCGATCTAGAGCAATTTTTCTTTATCAACTTAGGGTGTACCATTAAAAAATGTTTTTTTGCCCTAACTTTTTTTATTTCAATTCCCACTCTACAGATGTATTGCGACGAGTTTTAGAACTTTCAAAGATGCGTACTTTAGTATACAAACTTTGCCGCTAGCATTAACCAATCAATAGTTGTTGAATTTTTTCTTCTAAAACCATCCCAGATTTAAATGTAATGCAAAGTTAATATATCAAAATACGCACCGTTGAAAGTTCTACAACTCGTCCGAATACAATTTTACAATGGAAATTAAAATAAAAAAGTTAGGGCAAAAAAAACATTTTTTTATGGTACACCCCAAGTTGATGAGGAAAAATTGCTCTAAATCGGTCAATTTTCAAGCTACAAGAAAATTTATATATGAAAATCCCATGAAATTTTTTGCGCTACAACTTTGCTCAAGAATGTAAACGTCTATTTCTGCAAATCAAAAAGTTAGTTTCTGTATTTCCGTGAAAATGGGGACCACCCTAATTTTACCCAACATCAAAAAATGGGCCTTAGTAATACAAACCATGTTGTAGAACATTACATTGATGTAAAGTTTCAAGATTAGGCACTGGGAGCATGTTTCCTCGTAAATTCGTGATCTGGACCATAGTGCACTGGTCACAATGTAGATGCTCCAACGAATTTTGTCAGTTGTGTGCTGCTTGGGTTATTATCTTTCACAGAAAATATACTACGCATCAACATAAAACGCACCTCAAAACGATCAGAATTACCTCGTTGTTTAGTGTTACCCCATTTTACGGTACTAACAATCATGCCAAAAAATTCAAAACACGGTTTAATAAAATCGGTAATTCTCTGCATACGTTTTTGATTGAAGATTATGCATAATTTTAGGCGAAATTTCATTTTAGCGAAAAATTACATAAATGAGCTCCAACGAACAATTTCGTTATTTACGCTTACTCTAGCTTGAAACAGAACGAAAAGGAGATTTTACGAGTAAGTTTAAAGTCAGTGTTGAAAAATGCCCAAATCAGTTCTTTGAAATTGCTGATTACCACTAGTATCGTTTGATGTCAGTATAAGTTGACCTTAGTCAAACTATGAATTTCACTTGCCACAATGCCAGTTTGCAACTGAGATTGACATCGTTATTGACCTACTGAGATTTAAAATACTAAGGTACTTTTTAAGGTAGTTAAAACTGTAATGAATGTTCTGAAGAAAGTTGTCATTTATGACGGTAAAAGCAAAATTTGCTACATTTTAAAGTGATATTCCTTACGTTAGTTTTGGCAAAGGCGTACCACCTGACATCAGGGTTGCAATGAATTTCAATGAACATCAGTTTAAAAGCAATATCAAAAACATACTGACATTGCTGACAGGACGTAGCCTTGGTTAAAAGTTACAATATTTATCTGCGTAGCCTCCCATATGCCTAGTTCAGACTACAGAGTTGTAACATGTTATTCGTAAAGTATAATACAACCGAATATCATATCTGCTCACACTTGCATCTGGGCGTCATAACTTGAAAATTCAAGAATTGTAAATATAAATATTTATGTTGATATAAATTTTAACTATCGTTTTTAAACATATTACCTATCATGGATAGCAATTGCTTTTTTGGAAGTGCATCGAATTAATTCGAAGTTTGTTTAAAATTAAAACGAGTTGAATAGAGGTACAAAAACATTTGACATTCTTACTGACATTTGTTGTCAAATTTGCACAGGGTTGCCATACCGTCTTCATTCGAGTAGTAGTTTCGAGCAGTTGTATTACAATACAACGTTATAACATTATACAGCGAAATGATTATGAGCTGGCAGAATTGATTGATTCGTTCGAGAAACGCGTTATTGAGCTTGTATTACGAATAGCGGTTGTAACATGTTACAAATCTTCTAGTCTGAACCAGTGTCACCACTTCTTAGTCAGCTTCAGCAAATCAATCTTCAAACAAACATTTTCGACTAAGCTTTTCATTCATCAGTGTTTGTTTTAGCCTTCGGTGTCAAACTATAGTATGAAACAGGACAATTGAAATTTATGCAATACGTGCGGATTCATATTAATTTCTGAGGTATTCATTAATTAGACTTGAAACAGTGTCACCAGATATAGTAATTGTAGCACCGAAAACAATAATCAACCATTTTATGAAATAATAAATGAGATTGCTGATATTTGAGTTGCTTGCACGCGATTCCTGTTGTGTTCACAACTCCAGCGCAAATGCAACAAATGCAACTTCAATAAGTCACCGCAGTATCAACCGGAAACGGGTAGCTTTTTGTCGAGCAAAGTTACAGCAATGCGAGCATCGTCAAATGACAATACTTCTAGCAACACTGGCATGCATGTTTCGTTGTGTTCGCCAACCACTGCTCGGCTGGTTAAAGCAACTCAATTTCAACGAAGTTGATTCACAGTCGGTCACCACGTCGTTTGAAGCAAGCCTGAATTTCAATTGAAATGATTTCGACGGTGGCTAGATCGCAAATGAATTTAAACTTACATACGTTTGACAGGAAGTGAATTGGGAGAGAATCGGTGAAGTTGAGAATAAATTTCACCTTCACTGATTCTCTTCCAATTCACTTTTCATTTTAATGCTTCGACGATGCAGGGCGCGTATATACAAAGCAACCCAAAGAGTTATCCGGACAAAGGAATTATTCGTTTAGGAAAATTTCTCCACTTCCTGGGCATAAGATTTGGTTGTACTTGGTACAAATGTTTAGAATGGTACAGGCTCTCAAGAGAGGATGCAAGATTATACACACCAGTTCATCAGTTCCGTAATCGACAACTGCTTTGGATTCCATATTGCCGTACGCTATACGGGTAGTAGACCATTTAATTCGACAAAGATTTTTCATAATGGCCTAACTGACAAACGTAAACAATGGCTTTTTACGCGAATTTCTCGTCATTTAAAACTTGCCTAATCAATCCACCACAGTCATCTCAAAGAGGAAGAGTTCACCTATCCGATAGAATCGGAGGCCTACATTGGTAGCCTTCAGCCACGAGAAATTTTCGGAAGAAGCCATTGTTTACGTTTGTCAGTTAGGCCTAATGAAAAAACTTTGCCGATTTAAATTAGTGACAGGTTTGGTTAGTGTCGTAACCGAGCACGATTTCAAAATTACGTGCAAGCGTCGCAATAATTCAAGCTAAACAATGCATTAGGTCCTAAGTAACATTGAGAGACTCTCTTTGTCGACTTTCTCTTTGCGTTCCCACGGATATGTAAAAACATATTCGAGTATTTTCAACATACAGCACGGTAGTAAAAAGTATGATTGAGGATCCAATACGTCGAAAACATTAGAAAATCGTTCAATAGACAAGCTATTAACCAAAGAGAAAGTCGACGAAGAGAATCTCTCAATGTTACTTAGGACCTAATGCATTGCTCAGCTTGAATTGTCAACAGAATCAGAATCAAACCCGAGTGATCACGATACAGAAATTCTCTCCACTCATTTTGCACTCTTCTATCCCAAAGCAATACATATTCTATCTCACACAATTGAGCTCGTATTCGTTCGCCGATTCGTTTTTTATCTAACATCATTATCGTGTATGGAGCTTTCCGAAGCTTTCACTCATTCTATTTCGTGTACATCGATCCTGAAAATCTCAGTGCTGCCAGATACTTTCGTCGAAATCATGACCTGTTAATGCGGGAACTAGCTAAAAATAGGGATTTACTTGAATCCACTATTAACAATGTTCTCAAATCAAATTTGGAACAACACCTGATATTGCCCAAAAATCAAAACAGAATTTTGTGCTGAAGTTGCATAAAGTAAAACCAGTTCCAAATCGCAACAACTAAAAGATATTGACAGCAAAATCACGTGCTCGACGATTGTACTGCAAATATTTGACGAAGTTCTCGTGCATTCTTATGAGCGATGGAATTTATGTCCTGGAGGATATATAGCACCTTCCTGGGCTAGTTTTCTAATCTGTTATGGCCAGAAATGCTATAGCTCATCATTTCAGGCTGAAATGACGTTTTTGGGAAATTTTGATACTATTTGGCAAGCAATTTTCACGTGTGGCAGAAAGAGTAAATCTTTCGTCTCCACAGGCACAATCAACAAAAAGATTTACCAAAAGCGATTGCTACCCTTCATTTAAACCACAAAGAAAAACCTTGGTTGTGGCCCGAATCAGATGAGTGTCGTTGACTCGTCATCAATTAAGAGAGACACTCTGAACGAAATTGAATCATCCAAAATGGCCAGGCCATTTGTTGGAAAATTTGAGATGTAGAGTAATAGTTATTTTTGTTAAGCAATAGATATTGGAAAGCAGATAAAATCACTATTTTGGGTGCCACATCCTCAAAACGGTATTGGTTAGAAGATTTTCGAATCGAAGACTCCTATAACAGCTAGAACGCTAATGCTTACAAACAAATACAGAACTTATTTCTACTGGTCCGACTTACGTTAACAGTCACTTAATATAATGATGGATTACCTGAAATGAGAGAAAAAACCCGCATTAATCCACCGATGGTGAGACTGAACCCTTCTTACATTTCATCAGAATTACGAACTCAAATGTGGCTAATATTGTACTGGATACATATTTTCATCAGAAATTCCAGGAAGATCCAAGAATATTCGATATGTCATACATTCAGTTTTTAGAATGAACTATTTGTCAATCCTGGACGGATTGTTCATCGATGTGATTAAAATATTACCATTATTAACCTTTAATGACCTGTTTATGTTATTTATATAGAAGGGGAAATTACATGAATATTAGAAATTTAATTGTATGAAATTTTAATTGTATTGTCCATAGAATGCATTATTAGACAATCCTAAGTGTCAATTATGATTATCGATATGGATTCAAGATGCTTTATAAGTACATATTCGTTGAAAATAGTAAATGGAGACTTTGTGTAATTTTCGAATATACTCGTTGCAGTTCAAAACCAGACCACTCGAGCCAATCGATGCTGCTCTAATTCTATACAGTCACATAGTGTGGCTAGTCCGCTGTATGTGCTATACAACGCTCCAGATGCGACACAATAGAATGCAAGCGGCATCGATTGGTGTGATTGGTCTTGTTTGGTTTTGCACTGCAACGAGTATATTGTCATCTCACAATTATGTGCTCTCAGGTATTGTTTTGGTCATATCTCCATGAAGAATTATCCAATCATAATGATTTTGACCAGTTATTTGGAGATATCATAGCTTTGATTTGGCACCAACAAAACTAAAATCGGTACACAAATAGCTCAGTATGTAACCGGAGACTAAACTGTTTGATTACTATTATAATAGGCCTTCAAGTACTGTTTCGTTCATATCTTCGTAACGAAATGTCCGAATGAAAAAAAAATCAATAACGTTCTATAGGAATGTTGTAGCTTCCATTTGCCGTCAACAGAACTGAAATCGGTTCACAGA
>JASCZW010020466.1:0-12217 GCA_034211315.2 Aedes japonicus | reverse complement strand
CGTCGTGCTATCTGTTGGAATACCAGCGCTGTTCCCAAGCGTTCAAGAAATAACCGTTTCCGGTTCAGAGCGTTATTCCAATCTCTGAAAATCTTATCGTACACAACAAACGCATTATTCAGTGATAGATCGATACCATTGCACACGACTACATTTTTCCAATTTTTCGTAGCGCGTTTCACGGAATATGAGGCAATGCGGCGATCAACGGTATCAACCGCACCCTTGTGCCGATTGTAGAAGTTAATGATATCTGGCTTTTTCTTCTCTGTAGAGTCAACGGCCTGGTCATGGTGGGAAGTACTTAGAAGAATCACGTTTTTCCCCTTTTTTGGTATGTAGGAGACCAAGGTGATATCTTGCGTATGAGCGAAAAGGGATGAGTGTATTTGCCTACCCTTGGTAACCAGCAGTGCAGGAGGGATGCATGTTTTGTTTTTTCGGAGCGTTCCGACCACACCAATGTTATTTTTCAAAAGGTTCTTAGCCAATGGTAAAGAGGTGAACCAATTGTCCATTACACCGGTTCGTCCATCATATGCCCGGTTTAGCAATAGATCCTCGGTAACTCGTTGTCCCTGGTTTATTTCCTTTTTACCGTCTGCTCGTTTGCCCATGTAAATTTGCGAATGGAGTACATATCCGGTAACACTGCAGCAAGAATTGAAGAATTTGATCCCATACTTCGCGGGTTTGTTCGGCATGTACTGCCTACAAAAAACCCTTCCACGGTATGCAACAAGCTGCTCGTCGATTGTAATGACTTCGTGAGGTGTAAAAAGTAGTGCTTGTTGATGATTCCAATGGTCCCAAAACTCTCGTATACCGATTCCCTTTTCAGTAGATCGTACTGTTTTGTCATCAGTTCGGATCATTGCAAAAATATCTTTAAATCTCCGAGCTGACATTGTTGCCCGAAAGATCGGCCGTCCAAGCATCTCGTGCCATAATGTCTCAACTGGCTCCTTGTTGGACTTGAAAATGGATGATAATATAAGCAAACCCAAAAATGCATCGAATTCCGCAGCATCTATTATTTTCCACATTTCTCTAAATTTTTCCATACCCTTTTCGTTGGTGTGTTCGATGACGAGAGTTATGAGAAAATCATCAAATGAAGCTTTAAAAGCTTCAACTTCATTGTTGACACGAGCAGTTGCATAGCTTGTTAATCCGGGACGATTTTTCAAAATCTCGAAAGACCGTTTCCGTCCAACTTTAGAATCCACCCTGACAATATTTTTAGCCCACCGAGTTCCATCTTTAGAAATCCACGATGAAATTTCTTCATCACTTGTTGATGAATCATCATCTGAATCCGAAGTATTTACGATTTCATTATTATCTTGTTCTGACTCAACTACTTCGTCATCTGAAGATCCAAAATCAAAATCATCATTCATGATGAAATTCAACTGAAAAAAGAAGAAAAAATATATCTATTTTATAATCAAAATGATACATTTTTTATAAAGCTAGTAATATTAAACTGTGTTTTTTTTTACGAAGTTACCACTCAGTTTGCAGTACTTATTTTAAGAACTAAATAAAAGAGTAGAAATGTTTGAGTTTCATGTTTTATAAACTTGAACCCAACATGTTTTATTTTTTAAAACCCGATCACGACTCGAATTAGACTAATTAATCCAAGAAACCAACTCTAAGCTGACTATATACCGTGATAACCGATCGTTTTTTGAAAAATATCCATATAATAAAATAAAAAACTAAATCATGCCACCTACTAACGACAAAAATCTTCAGTCATTACGTAAATACTGTAAAAAACATAATTTAAAGTAATATCAGATGCAATTTTTTTCTATTGAGTTGAAATAAGAGCCCCATTTTTTCCATTTTGCATACCCGGTCTGAAAACCCGAAAGCTAACCAGCTCTAGTGAAAATGTTAGGGTAGCTTTTGTAAACATATCTTTGGACACAATTTTCCCGCAAAACGAAAGACAAACACGCAAACCAACATCGTTGGAAAGCGAAAATTTTCCCTATTGATGATCTTGATTAGCGTGAGCAATCTTTAGTTGGTGAGAAAATGGCCTCCAAAGGATTGTTCACAATAAACGTGTATGTCCTTTTTCAAATGAAGCACTTGAATTTCTGTTTGCAAAGTTAGCTATACGTGGTTTGACTTTTCGATGAGCAGAACAACTAGTTGAACCATTAAAGTAAAATGTAATACTCACAATTTCGGTCTTGTTGCTACACAGAACTGTCGCCGTCAGAATTAGAAGTAACAATAGTGTTCGCACTGGAACGGTCTGGCAGGCGGAGTGGACTGTATTCGACAGGAGCGGGCAGAGGAAGCAACCGTCAATTCAAACCAACTATGGTCTGAAAAGAGCTGACTGACGTTGTCCCGAGCCACAGACGAAAGGTGATCGAGGCTGATAAAAACTGTCGGCTACACTAAACACTACTTTATTTCTCTACTTTTATCTATTAATTTGCTTTTGCCTATGCTGCTGATGGGTGCGCGGTTGGAAAGAAACTATTTGAATGCAACTTTACTTAACATGTTTTATATTTCCATTTGTTTGTCTTACATACTAATTTTTACATTTTAAGTGTTTAGCCCATAGGGCTCTTCAGCTTTGTTTATTGTGTTTGGTGTGTTTAAAGTGTTATGTGTTTTACATGAATTTTCTGTTCAGCCCTTGGGGCATTGTTTGTTAAAATTTGATAACCTACCTAATCTACAACTAAAACTACAATTTGAAGATCCTAGGGGTGGGGAACCAGATTCCGAATGATCTGGTGATCCGATGTTAGGCAGCGTGCCCTGTACCGATTGATAGACTCACTAAAGCGATCGTCGAGCATTTTTATCTCGGCCAGACGGTGGACCTCAGATGTTCTTGTCCTCGGAGGGGTGTTCAGGATCATCCTGAGGAACTTATTTTGAACACGCTGAAGCTTCAGGTGATGTGTTTTTGCGCAACTTTCCCAGATTGGCATGCCGTACTCGATGACTGGAAGTATGATTTGCTTGTAGACAGCAAGCTTGTTTTTCAGGGATAATGTAGACCTTCTGTTGATCAATGGGTACAGTAGCTTCAACAGAACGTTACACTTTGTGACCGTTTTGTCAACCTGCTCCCTGAAAATAAGCTTGCTGTCTATGGTAACGCCAAGATAGACAGCTGATTTGGCCCAATCCACCGTTGTGTTGTTTAGGCTTATTTTACAATCCTCAGGCGGAACAAGTCTGGGAGAGTTGGAGTGTGGAAATAGGATGACCTGGGTCTTCGCCGCATTGATACAGATCTTCCATTCGGTGAAGTATTCAGACAGAACATTCAGGCTTCGCTGCAGTTTCGCTGTAAGCGCTCTTATTACCCTACCATTGTGGACGACTGCGGTATCATCGGCGAACAACGACAGAGATCCATTTTCAGGGAGCGGGGTATATCCGAGGTGAATAGATTGAACAGAAGTGGACCTAGTATACTTCCCTGCGGAACACCGGCGGAAATCTCCTGTGCATCAGAAACTGCACCTTGCAGCGAAACACGGAATGTTCTGTCCGACAGATAATTTTTAATTATCTTCACCAGGAAGATGGGAAGATTGTATCGATTGCAGCTTGTACACCAAGCCATCATGCCACACGTTATCAAAGGCCTTCTCAATGTCGAGAAGTGCCATGGCAGATGATTTCGAAACAGACTTGTTCCGTCTGAGGATGTTACTGACTCGATTAAGTTGGTGAATAGTCGACCGACCACGTCGGAAGCCAAATTGTTCGTCAAGCAAGATGTTCAGCTCGTCGGCAGATGAGAGAAGCCGACGGTGGATTGCTTTCTCAAACAACTTGGATACTCCTGAGAGAAGGCTGATTGGTCTATAGCTTTTGGAACACGAAGGATCTTTCCCAGGTTTCCGGATGGGTATGACTTTAGCTGACTTCCAACACGAGGGGAAGTAGCTAAGTCGCAGGCATTGGTTGAAAACCATCGCCAGATGGTTATAGAACTGGGGGCTCAATTGCTTGAGCTCCAAGTTCAAGATGTTATCGAAACCTGGGGCCTTCATGTTCTTAGACGCTTTGATATAGGTCAACAATTCGTCAGCTGAGACCTCCAACTCTTCTGAGAAGTCATTGGGACTTAGATGGATGTTGTTTATAACCTCGCTAACGGCAGCTTCGTGTGGACTGGACGATGTTTAGTCCAAGATTGTGGGAGCTGACGAAGTGTTGACCTATCTCAACAGCCTTCTCTGCAGGAGTAATTAAGCGATCCGTGGAGCGATTGCTGTCAAGTGGGATCAACGGTGGAATGGGTCTTGGCTTAGTTTTTAAGATTTTTGTCAACTTCCAGAACGGCTTTGCACAATCTGGGAGAGAGCGCATCTTGTCGGAAAAATTGTTATTTCTGAGGTCCACCATTCTGGCCTTAATAATTTTGGTCATCCGATTACAGTGACGTTTAAGCGTTGGCAAACCAGTTCGCTGGTATTGCCTTCGAATGGCGTTGCGCAATTGAATAAGTTCTTTAGTGGGTCTATCAATGGGTACAGAGTCACTCACCTGATCAATCACCGGTACGTGTTGCTCCCGGGCCTGGGAGATCGCTTGCTCGATGCCCTGCAGCTGCCGCTCGATGTCATCAACGGAATCAAGGTGCATGTCGAAATCGATGTTGTCGTCAACATGTTGTCGGAACCTCTCCCAACTGGCGCGATGGTAGTTCCGTCTGGTGATTCGATGCCGGTTGACCGAGGAGCCAACTTCGGCCACCACCGGATAGTGGTCCGAGCTGAGCTCCTGGTGTACGATCGGCTGGGCGATGTTGTTCCCCATGTTGGTGAGGAAGATGTCGATTGTCGAATGGGCCCCGGATCTGCTCAACCGGGTGGGAGTATTCGGGCCCAGGACGGTGTAATGTCCCTCTTCTAGGTCTTCCTGCAGAATTATTCCGTTCCGATTCCGCCGGGTGTTCCCCCAGGCTTCGTGTTTCGCATTTAGGTCGCCGGCAATGATGAACTGCCCCTGCCTCCGAGTTAGCTTACGGATGTCGTTTCGTAGGGCTGTTGTTGTTCCGTTGTTGGTACTGGCTTGCTTGGGACAATAGGCCGCGATGATGGTGATTGGGCCGACAGTAGTTTCGACCTCGACTCCGATGGCTTCAATGGACTGCAGCTGAAAGCTCGGAAGCAGATGGCAGTTGATGTTGTAGCGCAGGGCGATCGCGACTCCTCCTCCACTAGGGCCGCTACGATCAAGTCGCACAATCCGATATCCTGGGATAATAACGGTGAGTTCGGGCTTGAGATGTGTCTCGGTGACGATGGCGATGTCGATGGCCTTCCTGTTAAGGAAGTCACCGAGCTCAACGGTTTTGTTCCGGATGGAACAAGCATTCCAATTTACGATGTTGATGGAGCGATTATGGTCCATATTTGAAAATGAACGTCATCGTCACGGATGTGGCGGCTTTGAGCTGTTCCTCCTTGGAGCGGCAGGAACGTAGTTGGCGATAGAGCTCTTGCACGAACTCCACCATTTGCTCCGAGTTGTAGAGCTGTTCATCGACGGGTGGTTGCGTGAAGGTACTGCGACTCGCATTGCCCCAGCCTGGAGGAGGAGTCGGGTTGGGGGCGGCGGCGGCTGCCGCGAAACGATGATGGACGGAAGCTGATGGGCGGTTTGCTTGGCGGTGATTCAATGGGATCGGCGGTAGGTTTGGCACCTGATACCGAAGCGACGGGAAATTCTCCTCGTTCATCGGAGGTGGTGGACGGCGTTGAGCAGGCCGAGACTTGGTAGATGACTTCTTGCGGATCGCCAAAAATTCAGCACGTTTGGGGCAGGTACGATTGCTGCTCTCATGGTTTGCGCCACAATTTGCGCACTTCAGTACCGCACCTTCTTCCATCGGGGCACAATCGTTGGTACTGTGGGCTCCAGCACACTTGCCACATCGTGGTTTCATGTGGCAGTTTCGAGTTCCATGTCCGAACGCAAGGCAGTTGCCACATTGCGTTACGTCGTGCTGTCTCGGACGATACCGGTCCCACTCGACGATGACGTCGAAAAGGGCCCGTGTTTTCATCAGCTCCGCCATCGTGACGGATCCCTTCACAAGGTGGACCAGATAGAGTTGGTCCCGGTAGTTACCGTGTTGCTGGCGCCTGATGGGAAACACCTTCTGAGGCTTTAGTGCCGCCGCTTGCAGCTCTGCGAAGATTGACTCCGGTGTGAGTTCTGGAAGGCCACGCAGAATCACCTTCAATGGCTTGCTTCCGGGCGCGTCGTGAGTGTAGAACTCGTGTTTCTTCGCGATTAGGTGGGCGCCGACAGCACGGTAGTCAGCCTCCGTCGAGCACATAATTTTGGTTCCATTACTGCACAGCTTGTACAGTGGATGGATTTGGATAGCTGCAAGCTCGGTCCTGAGAGCAGCAATGTCCTTCGACGTCGTGAAGAGCGGGGAACCTTCACCTTTTTCGGCACCTCCTGGATCGGAAGCACGGCGAATTGATTGCTCGCTAGTAGACGAGCGTTGCGATCCACTGGATCGGCGTCATCGTGGCGCAGCCGCTTGGAGCTGCCCGGTTGCGGTAAAGTTTCGGGAGCGGATGTCACCGTTGGTCGATTTTTCGACCCATTGCCACAGCAATAGGTCGAGCGGGAAATGTATCCGAACTTCGAAGCACTTTTTTCTGCTTTGCCACCACCAAAAGTTGAGCAAGCGCAGGCGATAGGTTGTGAACCGAACACGCAATCGCGAGAAAGCGGGCGAGGGGAAAAAAACGGGAGAAAAAACTTTTACTGAGAGAGTGCGGAAAACACGACCGATCGTGTCGCTTGGTAAAACTGGAATGAGGAGATTTGAATGCAACCTACTACATGCCGCTTAAATAGATGCAGCGCTCCGAGTGCTGTGATGAGAATGTTATTCGGTGGACATGGTGGCTGCTTGGTGATGATTATAGTTTGGTAGTTCTGCAGCACGCCGACTGTGGTGATTTTCTAGCTCACTAGCGGCGTGGGTTTATATGCGTTAGCCAGTGACGCTTCTGACGTGAGACGGAACAAATAGAAACAGATAGAAACGAAGTTGTGTTCGCGCTTCTTCCGTTCGTGCCTGTTCAATGCAGTTTCGAATCACAGCTCGGCCGTGTGGTTAGCGGCGTCAGTTGCTCAGGCGTAATATGGGAACCACGGAGTGCAGTTTTGAATTCCACTGGAAACAGATTAAATTTATTGTAAATAAAAAATGCCCACTTGGTTTACTGGGTGTTATGTGCGGCATTTAACAAAATAAAAAGTCAATATAAAAATAAATTAAATATTAGAGCCATCGATACATAGTAGTACCTCTGTTGTAGTATTATGAAGCACTTCTCTGTATCATGAATTTTGAATTTAAAATCATGAATTTTGATCCACCGACCGGTAAAACATTGAGTTCCAAAATTGTCCTCTTTCGTTCCTGTTCGGTTCCAGGGTATCCGGAGTTGACCAAATGTCCTGGTTGATCTATTGCACGATGTTTTCGGATATCAGTATTCAAAACCATGAATTTTGAACCGTCGAACGGTACAACTACTTCAGGTTTCAAAATTGTCCTTTTTGGACCCTACCGGAACCGATACCAGAGTATCCGGATGTGGCCAAAAACTCCGGTTGACTTATGGCATGATGTTTTTGAAGATTGGTGTTCGAAATCGTGAATTTTGAACAGTCGAACGGTACAAATACTTGAGGTTCCAAAATTGATCACTTCGCATGCATACCGCAACTGGTTCTGGGTACCTATGTACCCAGAATGGCCAATCAAAAAACAAAACAGGTCAGCATGGCGTTCTAAGAATCTTTACCTTTCATTTGAGACTAAGATATCAAAAATCGGTTCAAAAATAAATATTTGGGAGCGAAGCAAAGTCTTGGGTCTTTTTTGACCCTGAATGCACTATGTGTAACTTTTTCCTAATGCATTAGGAAGGTTAAAGATGGTGGTGCCAAAAAACAGTTTTTTGGAGACCAGCACATACAACGTTGAACGCACCTGCTGGAAGCGAGTCTTGCAGATCGATCAGTCTTCGTGTGTGGTATATACCTGAGACCTAACAGCGAACCCGGACGCTACGTTTGCATTACAAAATAATGGACAAAAGATTTTTCATGGGTTTACCTTCACCCGCACTGACGAAACTACCCATTTAGCATCAATCTTAGTAACCCACGAGTCAGCAGACAAAATTTGACAGCTCTGTCAGTCGAACTCTAACCGTGATTGCAAACACAGTGAAGCAACTCCGTTCAGAAGTGTGCGCGTTCAAAGAACGGCACCTCGCCGCGTCGAAAACGGAAATCGTGCGGCACTCTGTGCACGCCGGATACGCCCGTTCCGGCATCTACAACATCTTGGCAGTACTGGACAACAATCAGAGCATTGAAAGAAAGCCCAGCTCCGAACGGCCGACGACCCTGAGCGACAAGAAGTTTCAAAGGATGCTGAAGAGGAAGACCGAGGGAAAAGTGGCTACATTGCTTCGTGCGCTTGACCAGGTGGTCGGTTCAACCGGCCAAACAGTGGAAAAGTACCTGGCGAACATGAACATACATGTCAGGAAGCGGAAGTCACGTCCACTGGCTTTCAGAGCTGCAAGCAATGACGCAGCGGCAGCGGCTGAATAAGATGGTCAACTCGATTTTCCGGCGAATCGCGACGTGGCGGTGGTGATGGACGACGAGACCTATCTCACCCTGAATGGCAAACGATTGGCAGGGCACTTCGTATTTCACTTCACGAAGGAAGTGAGCTCCGAAGTGAAGTTCATTTCACACACCAAGTTCCCCAAGAAGGTGCTGAGGTAGCTGACAATCAGCGAGAAGGGGATGTCAAAGCCGCTCTTCTTTCGCTCCGGACTGGCCGTGAGCAGGGGAAATTTATAGTACGAAATGCCTGCCGGAAGTTGCGTCGTTCATCAAGAAATACCATAAGGGCGAAGACATAAAAATACCATAAGGGCGGTGTTCTGGCCGGATCTGGCGTCGGCCCACTACTCAAAGCGATCGTTGGAGGAGATGAAGCGGCTGAATATCGATGTGGTACCCTAGTCGGCGAACCCACCCAACGTTCCCCAGCTGCGTCCCATCGAGAATTTCTGGGCCAACCTGAAGCGTAAGATCTACTCCAACAATTTTGTCGCAAAAACTGAGGAGAAATGGATAAATAAAACAAAGAAAGAACTCAAAAACATGCCTGCCTGTTTTTGTCCGCCATGGCGAATGTTCCGGTTAACTGCCGGAAGGCCGCTTGCAAGGGCGTAGAATTTTTTTGCAAGGTAGCTTAAATAATTACCTTCCATAGGAAATGTATCGAGAGCAATTATCTGTCTTAGCTTTATTATATCACCATCCGAAAAAAGTCCAGTTTTTTAAATGCAAACGTTACATCCGGCATTCCGAAGCTGCCTTACAGATTTTGAATGCTGTCGCTGTGAGTGATACTGTTGTGATTGTTGGCGGCTACAACCTTCCACATTTGTCGTGGTCTTTCGACGAAGATATTGGAGGTTACTTACCAACAAACGCTCCTTCTGAACAGGAGCTTGCGCTAACTGAAAGCATGGTGGCCAGCGGACTTCAGCAAATTTGTGACATCCGTAATATCAACGAAAGATTGCATGATTTGGCCTCTCGTGAATAATGGTATAGTGATTGAAGCTCCTTCAACCATTTTAAAACCCGATCGCTTTCATAACCCATTCGTCCTGCGGCTCGTTCTCAGAGCTCTTATTCACCGGTCTTACAGACAAGTATGGTGGAATGCTGATTTACGACATCGCCGGAATATTCTTTCGAAAGCTCTGTCGTCGATTCTTCTGGAACTTCATTAAAGCCATAGGGAGCGTCCAATTCTATATGCGCAGAAATCTCGTTTGCGGTGCCATATCCTTCACGACACTACCGAATCTGCAAAAGCTATCTATTCGCTGACTTTTTCCAAAGGGTTCGAGCCACTTCGATTCCCCACCGGATTCCCAGAATCTGGTGGAAAGCTCAAGTACCTTACACGATTAATTTCTTCAAGGCCTACAAGAAACGCTCTGAGCCCAAGAGCGATCGTCGAAGGGGCCTGGCCCGGAAAAGCTGCCTCCGCGCTGAGTCAACGGTGTGCCGAACGGGTACTGGCATGAACTGCCGTTAGCTATTGATTAAACCTTTATTTGTCAGAAGGAGTTTTACCTGATGGCGCGGAAAACTGGCTGTGGTAACGCTCATACGGCAGCACCAGCAGCCACACACACTGCGTGGAAAATTACTACCATCCCATTTCAATTCTGTGCTGCATCTCAAAGATCTTGGAACTCGATTATTCACGATGGCATGTCCAGGATGCTTCGAGTTCCGTTATTTCGAATTTCAACACGGCTTTGTATGGGAATCGATCACACCACTGTCGCTATCCCTCACGGCCGCGCTACGTCAGCACTCAACAGAAGTCCCTGAAGAGCACCTGCTGGTGGTATAGCAGCATACATCGGTTTTTCCAAAGCCTTCTGCGGTACACGCATAAGCTGGAAGTCTAAAAACAACTGGAACGATGAGGATTTCCGCATCGGCTGACGCGTAACCAGTTGCTGCCCTTCATCTTCTAGCGGTAGATCTGCCTAGATCTAGCTTGGATCTGTATATTCCTGCAGCCATGAGATGACGTCCGGTGTACCACAAGGCAGCCAGTTGGGTCCGTCAATTTTTAATCTCTTCGTTAATGATATATGCCATCGCTTACAATCACACCGACTCATGTACGCCGGCGATCTAAAAGTTTCAGAGAATCATCAGGAGTATGGCTGATTGTCTCCGCTCTACAGCAGAGCATCCTTCCGAAACTGTATCAAACTGGTGTATTTTCAACGGAATGGAGATGAACGCTTATAAATGCAAGATCATAATTATAATAGAAGCTGTTCGCGTTAACCACACTACTTGCTACATTCAGGAGGTACTTGAACGAGTCAACTCATTGAAGACTTAGGAGTAACGATAGATAGTAAGCTGAATTTCTACGAACATATTTCCATAACTTCCGCTTAGGTTTTGCCGTCCTTGGTTTTATCCGTCGGAACTGTGCCGTTTTCTCTGCGATATTCACGCACCGAAAGTCTTGTACCTGTGTCTTTGGTGCGCAGTATCCTTAGTCATTGAGTTCAACGGATGGGTTCCTTATCACGCTGCAACGATGCTGACCGGCTTAAAAGAGTTCAACGTTGCTTCATCAGATTTGCTCTGCGCAACCCGCCGGGAACGACCTCTCGGCTGCTCTCCATATGAACACCGATGTCAACTTGATCGACATTGATCCACAATGACTTTCAGTTCATCAATATCATATTTGAGGAAAATCCATGCGATGAGAGCTGCTGCACTGCATTTGTTTCTGGGATAAATGCCTAACTTGTTTTACCACTACAGCTTCCCCCGAGGCGGTTTCGCTGGTTCCGAGAGTGGTTAATATGGTCGATGAAGAGAAAGTATATTGATAGTTCCTTGCCTACCCTGCATGGGGTTGTATGACAAGGGTTACATGCCTGATCGAGTACTACCGTTCAAATGCCCTGTGCTCGTTTTCAATCTTGTATTTAATTCGAAGCTCGCCGTTGCTCCTATAATGGAACTAACAATACATTTTCTCTACAGGCCTATTTGTCCACCTTTAGCGCTTCGCATGAGATGAGAAATTATCTGCTTCTGCAAAAATTATCTGCGACTTCATCAAAGATCGTTACTCATGCTGGTGGAGAATACAAAAAATAACAATCAAAAGTGAAACTGAAATAGTTTATTATCACAAATCAGCACAGTTTTGAAAAGCATTACCACATAGGGGAACTGTTCCATTATTCATCTCATTATCCATAATTCATGTTGATCGGAAATGTAGGTTTGATGTATTTATTTAAAAAAATACAAAAATGGTGTAAAACGTATTTTTTGCGTGATATAATTAATAGATGTTTCCTAACTAGGAGAATATCGTTTGCACCTCAATTACAACATGAATTACAGAATGATATCAACGGCTGCATGTTAGGCCTCGATTGCAGTCTGTTTAGTAAAATGTTAATCCTCATAGAATGTCAAATTTACTATGACGAAAAGAGGTTGGTGTTCCTCGCGCAAGCCTCCAGGATTAGGAAGCGAAACGATAGAACTGATGATTCCGGTTAGCAGTACGGTTTCA
>JASCZW010020465.1:0-12215 GCA_034211315.2 Aedes japonicus | reverse complement strand
AATGTTCACGTTGGTCGGATCAGAACTTCTCGAGTCTATAAGGGTCTGACAGACAGACAGACAGACAGACAGAAATTCATTTTTATGTATGTAGAAATCTAGCCTCCAAAAACCCCCATATGCTAAAAGGTTTCATTCACTTGATTAGTTCTCGAGTTATGCAGAAATTTGCTTTTATTTGTATGGGAGCCCCCTCCCATTTGAAGTGGGAGGGGTGATGAAGTGCCATAGAAACATTTCTTGCCTCCAAAACCACAACATGCCAAATTTGGTTTCATTTGCTTCATTGGCTCTCGAGGTATGTTAAAAATTATGTTTCATTTGTATGGAAATCTCCCCTTTCAGAAGGCGCAGGGTCTCAAACCACCTTAGAAACATTTATTCCCTTCAAAAACTTCCACATGCCAAATTTAGTTCCATTTGTTTGATTTGTTCTCGAGTTATGCAGAAATTCGTGTTTCATTTGTATGAGAGACCCCTCTTTCAGTAAGCGGAGGAGTCTCAACCCACAATAGAAACATTTATTTCCTTCAAAAGCTTCCACATGCCAAATTCGGTTCCATTTACTTGGTTAGTTCTCGAGGTTAGGCAGAAATTTGTGTTGTTTTTTGTATGGAAACCCCTCCCTCTCCCTTCCAGATGACGGAAGAGTCTCAAACTTCAATAGAAACATTTTGTGCCTCCAAAAACCTCCACATGCCAAATTTGGTTCCATATGCTTGATTAGTTCTCGAGTTATGCACAAATTTGTGTTTCGATAGTATGAGAGCCCCCTCTTACAGAGGGCGGAGGGGTCTCGAGAGTTACTTTAGAAACATTTCTTGCTTCCCTGTCAACTCCTCTACCTGTCAAACTTGGTTCCATTTACTTGATTAGTTCTAGAGTTATGAAGAAACTTGTGTTTCATTTGCATGGGAGCCCCGCCCTCCCCTACCAGAGAAAGAGGAGGGGTCTCGAACTACCCCAGACACATCTATTGCCTTTAAAATCCCCGCCAAGCCAAATTTGGTTCCATTTTTCCAAATTTAACTCAAAAATCGGCTCGATTGAGACATTTGAAAGATTTTTTGATAGGTTATGTAAAAAATGTTTGAACTTCAATAAAAAAATATAAAAAATAAATAGTCGTTGTGGTCCAACATTTCAAAAATCATAAAAAACAAATATATTGACCATTTTTAGCACATTTAAGTACATTAAGTATTGAAAAAATATATCTTTAATAAAAACAACAAGTAATAATCTTTCTATTTATAAAAAAAATATTTAAAATCGATTCAGCGGTTCAGAAGTTATGATTTTTCAAAAACAAAAAAATTCGAAAAAATGTCGGTTTTTCTGGTAACCCCTATATCGAACATGGTCACCCTAATAAAAAAATAAAAAAAATACAGGTCTTATTATTTTTCGATGAACAACATACCATTGCGATTTGGAAGCAAAAACGGACAACTTTTTTTTTCAACTCTATTCTTTTCCCGTGGAATCGCTTTGTATATATATATATATATATATATATATATATATATATATATATATATATATATATATATATATATATATATATATATGTGTGTGTGTGTGTGTGTGTGTGTGTGTGTGTGTGTGTGTGTGTGTGTGTGTGTGTGTGTGTGTGTGTGTGTGTGTGTGTGTGTGTGTGTGTGTGTGGAGTGAACTCAAAAACATAAATATGCTGTGAAAGCTTGAAGCCTTGGCTACAAATTTATATAATTTATATTTCATGTCGTCAGCATAGGGTTCGGGCCAACTCGGCTCAGCCGAATGATTTAATTTCTTTTTTACATGACAATTTCCGTGAAACTATTTATGGACAGAATTTGAAGTCATCTGGTTCTTGCACGGCTGAACTGAGTAATAGCAATTGGTGAGGAGAATTGGTCCCGTACCCTATATGGGTTCAATCAGATGATTAAAAATCAGCAGTATAATCAACAGTAATGGACCAAGATAAGAACCTTGTGGCACCTAGGGCCAGGCGAGTCGAGTCGAGTTATTAGTACGAGACACTGAAGAAGTCTGCACATTGTAGACGAAATACGCGTATCTGTCGAAGGTAAGCAAAGGTAGTTGGAATCAAATGGAGAATACTAATTTTTCTTCTCATTTCTAGAGTAAAGATAGTTTGAGTGGTAAGATGACAAACAGTCACCGATGTTTTCAAAAATAAAAAAATCAAGTTGATCGAGCAAACATTGAACAAAAACCTAAAATTTAAGACCTCATTTTCTGGCAAATATTTTTGAGCATATTCATTACCGATCACATACTCAACATGAGCATTCCAGTTCAGTTTGGCATCCAGTATCACTCCTAAGTATTTAACCTCTTCACTAAGATGAATTTCTAATCCCCCTAGCAGAAAAGCTGTTAGATTTAACTACCTTTTCCTGGTGAAAGGTACAATTATTTCTTTTGATGGATTTATGCTGAGGCCCTCCTAAATACATCAAGACTGGGTAAATTTTAAGGCCCATTGCATTTTCTCTGATATGATATTGACTTAAAAGTTCAATCGTATGATCCTTTGCAAAAGCTCTCTGAAGTCTTGAGACTACCGGGGTATTGCTTATGATTTCACATAAGCAATGTTATCTTCTTGGTGGGGAAACTTAAGTACCCAGTTCTCTACCATCCAGCGTCAAGTGGGTCTCTATTTATTATAATAAAGGGTGATCACAGTTAAATTGCATCACTTTCAATAAGCTGTAATATTCCGCCCTTTGGGTTGATTTCAACTAAATATTGGGTGAAATGACCTCAGCGTGTATTGTTTACACAGCGTGAGTTTCATTGTGAAATGTGTCGTAGTTTCGAAAATGGAGTCGAAGGAACAGCAGGTGCACGAGAACATTTTGCACACGCACTTCGAGAGCTCACTTCTTTCACACCGAGCCATCGGAAAGATGTTGAAAATTCACCAGTCTACGGTGTCTCGTGTCATAAAACGTTTTGGGGATCGTTTAACTGTCGATCGGAAGAAGGTGAGTGGTAGAAAAAGTGTTCCGTACTGTGTGAAGTAAACGCAAACCCAACTGTTCCGTTCGGGATGTCTCGAAAAAGCTGCACTTGGCCAAAAGTTTCGTGCAGAAAGCCAAGAAACGAGCCGGGCTCCGTTCATTCAAAGTTCAGAAAGCTCCAAACTGCAATGAAAAACAGAACAGGGCAGCTAAAACACGTGCACGTAAGCTTTACACACAAATGTTGACGAAACCACACTGCTGCATCATGGACGATGAAACACACGTAAAGCGGACTTTAAACAAATTCCCGGCAACCAGTATGTGACTGCAAAAGCCAAGTTTGATGTTCCAGAGTCTCTCAGGAAACAGAAAGTGTCAAAGTTCCCCAAGAAATTCTTGATTTGGCAGGGGATTTGTTTGTGTGGTAAACGGAGCAAGTCTTTTGTGGCAACTTCAACTGTAAATGGTCAAGTATACATGAGTGAATGCCTGAAAAAAACACGACTGCTTCCGTTTCCCAAAATACACAACGATCCTACAATTTTTTGGCCGCACCTAGCCTCTTGTCACTACTCCAAGGATGTTCTGGAGTGGTACAAGACGAACGGTGCCAATTTCGTGCCGAAGGATCTTAATCCCCCAAACTCTCCAGAGGCCGATTGAAAAATATTGGGCTATAATGAAGGACGAACTTCGTAAGCACCCTTAAGTTGTCAATACAGAACAGGAAATGTTGAAGTCATGGTTAAAAGTGGAAAAAAATGTCGGTTCAAGCGTTGTACAGAATCTTATGCGTGCTATTAAGAAAAATGTTCGGGCTTTTGGATTTGGTAAAAAAATACAGTAAAATAAAAATACCTAAACCAAGATTATACATTGTATTGTATTCCCTGATTATTTTATGACAATCGGTTGAGATACTTGTTTTTGAAGACGAGTTAAAAGTAATGCAATTTATCTGTGGACATATATCATCGCCAAGCATGGAATTTGTACTCAAGTTCGTGGCGTGAAAGGTTTGTTGCTTTTTTCACAGTGAACTCAGGTTTTTGAAAAATCAACCTTAAATTTAAACACTTACACTTAAATTTTTTTACAGAAATCTGTGAAATTTTACCAAGTTCACAACAGCTGAACGTTCGATAATCCGATTTAACGGGTTTTGTGGAAATTTTACAGTTATCTGTAAAAAAAATCCCGGATTTCGTTAGAATTTTATCAAAATCCGTTAAATCGGATTACCGAACGTACTGCTGTTGAGAATTCAGTAAAATTTCAGATTTCTGTAAAAAAATCTTAGTGTGTAGTAACTATAAATTGCTTCTTGTTGACAGTTAATCAAAATCTTGTACAAAAAATCCGATGTCATGTGAAAAAAATACATTTTTCATAAAAAGCTTGGTTTGTGTAATGTAGTTTCAAAAGTTTTATTTCAATTATTTAAAGGGTGATACGGTCAAAATTTGGTCAAGGAAAACGCGTGTAAATCGGTGAAATCGTTTATTTAAAAATCAAATTAAATTTCTTTTCAAGTTCAATTAGTATTCAGTTCAAGTAAAAATTCAGGAAAAATATTCAGTTAGGCTTCCACTTCCAATCCGAATTGCCGGGCCTTACGCTTGACCCCTGCCATCAGATTTTGTACAGCCACCTTGTCCACCTTCTTCGCCGCAGAAAGCCAGTTTGCCTTGAACTGCTGCTCGTCCTTAGCAGTTTTTTTGGTCTTCTTTAGGTTCCGCTTGACAATAGCCCAGTATTTCTCAATTGGGCGGAGCTCTGGCGTGTTGGGAGGGTTCTTGTCCTTGGGAACCACCTGCACGTTGTGGGCGGCGTACCACTCCATGGCCTTTTTACCGTAATGGCAAGATGCCAAATCCGGCCAAAACAGTACGGAACAACCGTGTTTCTTCAGGAAAGGCAGCAGACGTTTATTCAAACACTCTTTCACGTAAATTTCTTGGTTGACAGTCCCGGAAGCTATGAAAATGCTGCTTTTCAAGCCACAGGTACAGATGGCTTGCCAAACCAGATATTTCTTGCGAACTTTGACAGTTTCGTGTGCTTGAAAATATCTGCTACCTTTCCCTTCCTTTTGCCGTATAAAACTCCTGTCCCGGAAGCTGCTTGTAGTCGGCTTTGACGTAGGTTTCGTCGTCCATTACCACGCAGTCAAACTTCGTCAGCATCGTCGTGTACAGCCTCCGGGATCGCGCTTTGGCCGTCGTATTTTGTTTATCATCGCGATTTGGAGTCACTACCTTCTTGTAAGTCGATAGTCCGGCTCGTTTTTTGCCTCGATGCACGGTTGTAGACGATACACCCAGCTTATTTGCGGCATCTCGGAGAGATAGGTTAGGTTTCGCTTGAAACTACCGGCAACTCTCTTTGTCGTCTCAGCGGCTTCCGGTTTTCGATTTCCCCTGATCCAGACTTCCTGGCTGTCGACAAACGTTCCCCAAACACTTTAATTACATTTGTAACGGTTGATTTGACAACTTTTAGCAATTTTGCCAACTTTGCGTGCGAGTAGCTCGGATTTTCGCGATGCGCGAGCAAGAATTTTGATACGCTGCTCTTCTTGCTTGGACGGCATTTTGACAACTGAAGAGTGAATTCCAAAATCAAAATAGGAGCAACATTCTACACACACACACCTTTCAAAATGAGGGGTGTTCAGGTTTTTTAAATGCAAAATTGAAAGAAATACGTCAAGTTGATATTGACCAAATTTTGACCGTATCGCCCTTTATAACACCTTCTCGTGTCCATTTTTTTATGATTTTATATGAAATAATGTTTTCAAAAACAATTATATCTGATTAACTACTAGTAGCAGTGCTAAACAGGATTTCAGCTTAATACAAAATATGATCAATCCGATCCGATCAGCTAATACATTGCAGCTCCACCTTACGCTTTCATTGAATTTTTCAAAGCAAATTGAAGCGCATTGATTTTTTCCTATGATTTACAATTTCTCCAAATCACGATCCTTAGCGAAAAATGAAACAAAGTCAAGGAAAACTGCAATGCAATCTTGCTTTATTAATTTTTAACTACCTCCAACGTGGTATTGCTTTGTAACTATGGCTCTACGGATTTACTAAGGAAGGTTTTAATGGAATATTTGAATAAAAGAACCAATCCAAACCAACCGTAAGGATGCTGTTGAGGTGACTCGCAATGTGTGAAGGTGGTTTACTTCATTGAAAAAGCTGATGGGGTGTTTCAAATTAAAAAAAAATATCTCTTAGAGAAATTTCTCTACCG
This sequence comes from Aedes japonicus, assembly GCA_034211315.2. Classification (NCBI taxonomy): domain Eukaryota; kingdom Metazoa; phylum Arthropoda; class Insecta; order Diptera; family Culicidae; genus Aedes; species Aedes japonicus. The sequence continues at coordinate 5,964 of JASCZW010020465.1, read as the reverse complement.
AGCCCGATATTTTTTTTCTTTTGCATAGACCTCCACTTCGGTTTGATCTTAGATATCAAACAATAGAAGAATTGTTCTTATTGATTTATTACTAACTAGCTGAACCCGGTGCGTGCGCTGCCCTCCAAAAACCTCCACATGTCAAATTTGGTTCCATTTGATTGATTTGTTCTCGAGATATGCTGAAATTCGTGTTTTATTTGTATAAGAGACCCGTCTTCCAGTTAGCGGAGGAGTTTCAAACCACAATAGAAACATTTCTTGCCTCCACATGCCAAATTCTCAATAATTCTCGAGTTATTCAGAAATTTGTGTTTCATCTGTTTATGAGCCCTCCTTTCAGCGAAGGGAGGGGCTCGAGGCAGCTTAGAAATATAATGATAAGTTCTTGAGTTATTCAGAAATTTGTGTATCATCTATATAGAAACCCCCCTCCCGCCCCCTTCCAGATTGCGGAGGAGTCTCAAACTTCCATAGAAACATTTATCTTCTCCAAAAACCTCCACATGCCAAATTGGGTTCCATATGCTTGATTAGTTCCCGAGTTATGCACAAATTTGTGTTTCATTTGTATGAGAGTCCCCCTCTTACAAAGGGGGGGGAGGGGTATCGATTAACCTTAGAAACATTTATTGCCTTCAAAAACCTCTACCTGCCAAATTTGGCTCCATTTAACTGATTAGCTCTCGAGTTATGTAGAAGCTTTTGTTTCATTTGTATGGAAGCACCGCCCCCAACCTAACAGAGAGAGATGAGGGGTCTCGAACTATCGTAGAAACATTTATTGCCTTTAAAATCCCCGCATGCCAAATTTGGTTCCATTTGCTTTATTAGATCTAGAGTTATGAAGAAATTACAGTTTAATTTGTATGACAGCTCCCCTTCTATGAGAAGGGAGGGCTCTCAAACCATCATAAAAACATTTTTCTCCTCCAGAAAACCCCACATGCCAAATTTGGTTCCATTTGCTTGATTAGTTCTTGAGATATGCAGAAACTTCTGTTTCGTTTGTACGAGAGCCTCCCTTTCTAGCGATGGGAGGGGTCTCTGACTACCATAGAAACAATGCTTGCCTCTAAAAACTTCCGCATGCTAAATTTGGGTTCCTGTGCTTGATCAGTTCTCGAGTTATGCAGAAATTTGTGCTTCACTTGTATGGGAGCCCCCCTTTCCAGAAAAGGGAAGGGTTTCAAATCATCATAAGAACCTTCCGGTGTCCAAGACGAATCCAACAGAGAAAAAATCTTGCCCAACGGTTCTTCCGCTCGCGAGTTAAATCGTGACAAAGGAAACCCCAACTCATTTTTATTTATATAGAAGATAATTTTATGCATCTTTATTCAACAATTGAGGCAAATTTAACTGCAAAAAATTGTAACTTTCTATTATATTAGAAAAAAAATTGTTAGTTTTCTTTTTTCTCAAACTGGAACTAGTACTGATATAGCAAAATTAAGTGTACACGTATATGTAATAAATAAAGGAAAACAAAAAAAACATAGAAATCATTTACAAATAAAACACGCTATCCTGCATACCGCTCAACAATTCCAGTCGAGAGGAATTTTTGTTTTAATATTGTTCAAAAATAGCTTGGAAAAAATGTAAAACAATATGGATGTTTATCGTTTCTTTCTGGATCAAAATAAAAAATCTTTTTTCCGGACGATTTATGAAGCAATTATTGAAAATAGGAAAAAAAATTCCATTTTTAATGAAGATTGCAAATCTGCAATTGCAAAATGAGTATGCCGTTTATGCCACTCTTAATTTAATTTTGTTTGTCGCCAATCAGTAGTAGACCTATAGGCTTATCTGTCAAAGGATAAGATTTGTTTAAAGGAACTTAAAGGAATTAATTCCCGGTTACTAGGAATAGTATGGAAAAGTGTTTTTAAATTTTAATATTTTATTTCTTATAGAGTGATCAAAGTGAAGTGTTAGTTTAAATTTTCCTAGTTTTACAATTACAATCGCTCTACAAATACGCTCGTTACAAGTAAACTTCCATACATTTGAGTTCATCCAGTGTGTTTTTTTTACTTTAAATTGTGAACTGACTTCATTAAGTTACCAGCTTTCGACAAATTTAGCGATATTTTCTTTACATCTTTCCATGAATTCTTTGTAACCGTTCGACCTAACGTTATTTCCGGAAATGTCAGGAGATTGTTAAAGCGCCACTCCGTAGATAGACCATCCGTCTGGCAGTGTTGCCCGGCCTGGGACCACTCAAAGGAAAGGGATTTGGATTAGAACTAGAATATATCTTTTCGAATAACTTCGGCCGATTAATAAGCGCAAAATAAACATAGCCGATGAATAGACCGCTCACATTATCGATTAACACAGGCTAACTGAACAAGTGAAACCTGATCAACTCGTGAAAAATTAGAAATGTTCCTTGGTTTGATTTGGAGCAAACTTCTTCTGTGCGAAAAATTGTAAGAAAAGAATTTAAACAATATAGAAAACAATCGAAATTGTTATTAACGTGGTTTAGACTCGTTGCACTGCAACACTAACCAGCCACCATGTACGAAAATCGATCTAGGTACTCATTGCTGATTTCTGACATGCATCAGCAGCATCTTTCTCGTTTCATCCATCAATGCCGGCGTCACCCAGTCTCGTGGAAATTCGCTTTGAAAAGCACACACAGCCAGTACTCAAAATAGCGCTTCGCTTTTCCTCTGCCATTTCAAGTCACGTAACACTTGACGACAATCTGACACCACTCCGTTCCCCAATGCTCGATGAAAAATAGCTCTGCTTTTCAATAGTTCTTCTTCTTGTTTTTCTTCTTTCAGCTAAATTTAGCCGCTGTTATACGACGTTCCATCATCCACCAACATCAAATCCACCTGCCGCTGTCGGTAATATTTGGCTCAGCACCGTCGTGATTGTTTGCTTCCGGATTCCCCCATAGATCCGTGGGGGCTTTGTGGGCTTCGCTTGTGAACCATATTTGGCATTAATTGGAAACGGAATCGGCCGACCAAATGACGAACCCGGCTATGTATGCTTCGACCACCACCAAGCTATACCAAGATGATCCCATTCTGTTCCTGACGAGACGGAGAGGAAAACATGTTTTTCCGCAGCAGGCAGCACATCCTTCTAGTGTACAATAATAGAGTCGTTACCATTGTCGTTGTTGTTGTTGTTGTTGTTGTTGATGTTCATGTTTGTTCATAGTAGCGTTTGTTGGAAGCTTTGAAATACCGAGCACATACATAATCATCCCTCTCTCTGTGGACACTTCTTTCAAACTGGGAGAAGTAGCCGACGGCAGGAGCAGGAGCAAAAGCACTGATAGATAAAAGCAGGGAGCCACAACCGTCATCATGGGTAATGGAATGAACAAGGTAATGAACTCGTTATTGCTTGTCAGGACTGTGCCAAAAGAAAGAACAACTGACCTTGTTTGTAAGCGAGTAGATTGGATTTTGAGCTTGATGACAGGATAATTGAATGAATGAAAAACGACCGGCAGGATTGGGAATGTACAAGGGATGCTAATTCTTGTTTGTTTTGCATTTGGACTTGTCTGTATCCTTCTTTTTTCAGGTTATGCCGGGATTGTACGTAGGCAACTACCGGGACTCGAAAGACTATCAGCAGTTAGATCGTTACCAAATCACGCACATCGTCTCAATACATGATAGCCCTAGGCGTTTCCATCCGGTAGGTATTATTCAATCTCCTTACAACTTGACAGTAATCTTTAACATTCAACTGCTGGTAGATGGTGCTGTAGTTAATTTGTTTTGCTTCTGTGGTACGTTAAAACATTCGACTACTCAAATGTACGAAGCTAAAATCTTTTTTTAACAGAACCTGTACTATATTTTGATGTTATTTCCATTACATTTTTTTATTTTTCATTACGACCACATTGATCTCACCCAAAAGTGAACATCGGAGAAAATGTCATGGCATTTTTGTAATGTTTTTTTCAAGTGATGAAATATTTCTGCTGACACCAGGCTTGATTTATGTCAGTCAGAATTCCTTGCTGGCATTTAACTGCCTACATATGATACCTATTATATGAAAGCAAATTATTAAAATGTATACTAACAACTCATAAAAAAAGATAACAAAATAAGTGCGTTATATTCAAGCTGTCAGATATAGCCACACGCGATTTAAAAAATGGTTTGAAACTGTTGGCTAAAATAGGGTGACTGTTTTCTATCCTTCACGTTCGATGAAATTCTGATGATGATGATGATGATGAGATACTACCATCTATTGTAGCAAGGTAACTTTCCGTGCCGCTGGAATAATCTGAAAAACGATTTGATCAGGATTCGATTGTTGTTTGTGATCATCAAGCTCTTGTATGAAGGGCAAAAAACGTTTCGGTGGGCCCGTAGGCAGATACACTTACGCGAAACCCGCGAATTAGGGAAGCAAGCTCACACCTACAGCACTAGAATCGAGCACTCGATTGATAGAATAAACCCAATGGATAGGATCGAAGAGCCCGCCCTCGTTACGCGAAATGTTAACAATAGGGAGGAGGCAGTCCCATGCTCCCTATCCAAATCGTTTCACTTGACTGCCCTGATGGTCCCTCCCTTTACCCGTTATATATTATGTCGATATGATGATATTCAGTATATTTTGTAGTGGCCATTTGATTGCTTACCTTGTGTTAGAAAATTTGGCTGAAAGTAAAATTGTTTAGGATTTAGACCGTTTCTTACTAATTGCTCTGTGTTGTCTCGATGTTTCTGCTTTTGAAGAGTTGACTTTAAGATGACCATATGATATTGCTCGCGGTCATAGGATAGGAAAGAGAACAGAAAGGAAAAATGATTAGTGATTGGTAACACACTATGCGCATGTGAGATTTTCATGGTGATAAGGAGTGTATCGAAAATAAGCTATCTACAAACTTTCTTTCAAATTATGTTGAAAACCGATATTTTATTCATACAAAAAATTGATCCTTTATTGTACGAGGTTAAACTTGAACATAATGAAGACCGGATGAAATTTAAGTTATTCCTTCACGAATTTTCGAACTTTGGATCGAATGCTCTTCATCAAGTTCCGGACAAGTGTTGCATCGCATTTTTTGGACGCTTGAGCCCAAATTTTTTTGAACTCCTGCATGTATCCAGCTGCCTTTTGTCTTCTTGAAGACCCTCTTCACGATTGCCCAGTAACGTTCGATGGGTCGAAGCTGAGGGCAATTTGGTGGATTGATATTTTTCTCAACGAAATCTATACCCTTTTCCGCAAGCCAATTGAGAGTGGTTTTGGCATAGTGAGCCGACGCTAAATCCGGCCAAAACAGTGGAGGTGTACTATGCTTCTTATATAAAGGCAACAATCTCTTCTGGAGACACTCAGATCGATAGATTTCCGCATTTATAGTTCCGGTAGTGTAAAAAATGGTTGACTTCAAACCACAGGAACATATTGCTTGCCATACCAGTACCTTTCGACCGAATTTCTCCACTTGAATCGACCTGTCCGCATCGCTCACATCCTCCCCAACGACGGCAGTAAAGTATTGTGGACCTGGAAGAGTTTTTGAGTCCTCCTTTACATAGGTCTCATCGTCCATCAAAACGCATGCATCCGGACGCTGCAAAAGACGCGAATACAATTTCCGGGCTCCTCGTTGCTGCTCGCTTCTTCTGTTCTGCACTTTGTTTCGAGATTTTCTGCTACTTGTAGGTTTTCAGGTGGTTTCGCCTCTTGATACGCTGGATCATTCCGACACTCGTTCCTGCTTTTTTGGCCAAATCACGTATTGACATTGATTTGTTCTTCATGATTAGAGATACCACTTTCTGCTCCACTTTCGGGTTGGAAGAACCGGGTTTTCTCGCCTCTTCCTGGTAGCTCATCCAAAGAATAGTGTTCCCCAAACTTATTAGTGATGGTTTTAACACTCGCATGATGAATTCCAAACCGCTTCGCCAATTTTCGCATAGTAATACC
>JASCZW010020464.1:0-12218 GCA_034211315.2 Aedes japonicus | reverse complement strand
CTCATTTCCATAATATTTTTGTGTAATTCAAAATTTATTTGTTCGGTTTGTTTTCACAGGAAACAAAATAAGATTATTCCTATGTAAATCTTTCCAAAATCGAATGAAGTTGGTTTCATTCACTGCACGGCTATTTTAATGAAGGTATTGAATTTTGTCTAATTACTAGAAATTTCTATGCTCTGATTGACTCAAGATTATCAAAATAAGGTTGTTTGTAAAATTTTGTGAGAACTGATTGAGGCCTGTTTAATTTACCGCATGGCTCTTATAATGAAGATATGGCTGATTATGCCTCATCTACCCATTTTTGTATTACTTTGCTTCCTTTCGTAACTTTTTTTTCTTCTTCAAATGCTGATATGGGAACTTTGACCACTTCAAAAAAGTTTATATTGTTTTCATTTTCACCAATTTACAACTTCATCCTCACTGTCACACTACTCTTCTTCATCACTGTCATCATTTCCACTGTTCATTAAAATATCAGTGCTCGTGAGATACACAAAACTTCAACAACTGTGTACATCGAAGTCCTGATCATGTTTCTAGTGCTCTTTTTCCTACCATTTAACCGTCATATAGGATCAGACCAAGTCAAAGCCTTCCATCATGTGTTCAAGATGGTCCTCTGCAGAAATCTTTCAGAGAAATGAAGCCGAGTGAACTTGTGCCGCCTGTATTTGTTTCTCCAAGTTGCTCGTCCACGAAGTTCATCGTTAACGGCTAAAATGAAACAAAAATTTATCTTTACAGATTGCAAATTTTGATGATTAAAATATTATTCAATCAACCAAACGGTCAATCAGCTTCGGCAAGTGTTCATACTTGTGTAGGCAAGGAGGAAGTTGTTCCAACAAATGAAAATTCTTGTCGGTATTGCTGTCTCAATATCAGAGTGCACAAGTACTGTGCCGTTCACTTACTCCAATCAATTTTCCAGGAAATTTCATACATGTGGGAGTAGCTTCATTGTTCTTTAATCACAACCGAGTAAAGAAATTTCTGAACAACAAGGATATTGGAGAAACCAGGGTAAACTGAGCTCATTTTGCTCCCCAAGCAGTTCCGTGCGGCTAATGAAACCACGTCCATCTCGATTGCTTGAAATTTGCCTTCAGGTAAAGATAAAATTTTACAAAAAATCGTTCCACTCGAGCTGAGATGTAGAATTCTTTTTCGCGTTTCAGGCACTTTTTTCCCACTCGTGCACCAGCGCGCCGCTGGCTGGTTTAGTTGCTGCTGTTACCTCCTTTGACACACAGTAGTCAATAACTGTGAGAAAATCTTCAACTTCGCTGTTCCATAAACAGCTGGAATTCAGTACCGGATCTATATCGATGAGGATGAGAACATTGACTGTAACGATCTAAAAAAACATTTTCGCCTTCAAGATGGCCGTCGATTCAAATGGCCGTCGACGCTACTCAATTCACAAATTCACTCGAAAACTACGAATTCCGCGATTTCACCCATAACGATGGAAAAACACTAGAAGCACACGATTGTTTCTGACACCATTCTATATTCAGTCTTTTGATATTAGATATTTGTTACACTCAATAACTTCTGTATTCATCTGCACTCTTCAAACGCACAAAAAGATAATCATGGCCGGAGAGACTCCACTTTTCTCTTACTACTCTAGTACTTCAAGTTCACAATACCTATGAATTCAGAGCTACGAGGGGGCATACATATTGCAACAGCCAACATATTTCTTCGACGGCCATAGCGCGAAAGTTCTGGCCAACTGCTGCATGGCCGAGTATTTTTGTAAAATCATAACCAATACAAAAATCAATGAACATTTGTCTTGTTTTCATATATCTTTCATGCTCTTATCAACAATCCGAAAATTCTCTTTTTTATTAATGCAACCGTTGGAACACCTGTTTTCACACTCAGTACAAATGGAACGGTAGTCGATTATAAAAGTGGTTGGCGACAATAGTAACACTTGAGAAAGTTGGTACTTGATGAAACTTTCGACCGGAATTAGCAAATAGCAAATAAATGTAAACAAACAGAAACGCCAGATGTGTGCACGACGCGGCAAAAATACTCATAACAGGAGGGATTTTACTCAGCTTGTCTAGAATAGATAAATCCCCCTACACTGAATCCAAACATCCTCCTTTTATCGAACGAATCCTCCGTCGGGTTGATATCGAAACATTGAAATTGTATTTTCGAATGATAAATGCGGGTGGAGGACGATTTTCTAGAAACCAGATGATTATCCTTCTTATGTTGAACAGCTAATAATACGCGAAGTGAATTGACCTCCCGTTCAAATTCGAATGCACGCTGTGTGAAAAATTGTCATCCAAAAGTGGAATGCGTTTTGCTTTAGCAAAGCCCTATAACGCAAATCATTTGAAATGTTTTGAAAATTTGAAAATCCATTTTACATCATTCGGTAAAAACCTATCAATGGTCTTCTACGGAGTATCGGTTTCAGTATAGTAGTATAGTAGTTTCAGACCCCTTCAATTTTTGTGTTCCCGCTGTACTCTGCTCAACGGTTGAGGAAGTATAAAGTGATGTAATTTTATATTGACGATTTCTTTCGATTTATTCATAAATCGCTAATACTTTACACAATTTTGAAACAAACATCATGTTTCATACGGTTGATTGTTCTTCGAAACATGGATAATCGTCATACGAATCTAACCGTAAGACAATCATCCGATTTGCGAATGCTTTTCGTTAAAGGACGCAATCGAATTACTTTTCAAACGATCTTGAGATGATGTTTGGGTTCAGTGTAGTTACCATATTTATAGAAATCCTCATTTCATTGTCGCAAAACCCCATTTTCCAGGGCATCTCCAACAGAACTGAGTTCAATTCCATCTCCATCATTGACGAAATCATGTGGCTCATTTAGCAGTCTTTGCCTTAGTATGTCAACTTCTTTACCATCCCAAAACAGGCAACGAACGAATCTGACACCACCATCAGCCTAATTATCACCGCTATCGCCATCGTCACCATCACCATCAGCGCCATCATCAGCAACATCATCATGATCCCAATCGCTTTTCATCCTGTGTACGTATATAGAAAGCGAAACGAAACCATAACACAGAGCGAATGAAGCGCTAAAGTGACACCTCCTGCCACCTCATCGTCTCCCCCCCCCAAAAGCTAAAAAGTCACATGCCACAAATGAACATCGCTGAAACGGGCAGTATGACACTGGGGAGCGATGGTGTCAAACTGATACCTTAAAATCACCCGACCTGTTCCAGGAAAGCCCAACACGTCGAACCATGAACGCTGGGTGGCATGGCCAAATGGATGGTGAATGGGAGGTGCGAGATAATTTAATATAATGACCTATTGATAGTCGCAAATAGGCAATCGGCCTTTGGTAGGCTTAGCAGTGAGTGCGAAATCAGAAGTGAGATGGCGCCACTTCGGTTAATGTCAAGCACAATGGGCCCTTTAGGCGACGCAAATAGGGTGCAATAATTTAATGAACCGCCTTTTCAGGCAGAGCAAATTGATCCAATCGCGGACTATATTCCATAAGGGCGAAATCCGTTTATAAAAACGTACGGTATCTTCCACAAAAACCAACACCTTGATGAGGTTACCATAAATATAAGTGACAGTACTTAAAGTGACAGTACTTAAAGATGACATTTGTTTCTGGATACGCACTTTTGGGGGGAAAATCGCAGACCTCCATTATCGATCAAAGTGTGTAGGGGAATTTGTATCATACCTTCACCCTAATCCAGTGCTCTGACATACAGAAATAGGAATTAATTGTCTCTTGAATCATTACAGCATATTGAAGTGAACAAAATGGATTTACAATTAAATGGAGAGTGCTTGACAACTAAGTATGCCATCATATTTACAGCAGAAATTTGGAAACAAGGCTCGTTTAATCAACGCCACAGCAGATTCAGGCCGTGATTGCGTCTCGGAATGAACGTTGCAGGTTGATGCAATGGCGTCCTGTTCGACTTAATTTAGACGTTGCTGGGAGTGCGGCTCAGATGCTTTTGACAATTGTAGACCAAACATGTCCACCAGCATATCCTGTGGTGTCAAATCTGATAAGCATCCTTCGTCAGCACATTGTTGTTGACATGACCGATGACTTCAATGATCACGCTGGGAGCCCACTGCCACTTGTTGTTGCTGCTGTAGACCTTGGCGTAGACCTTGTCACCTTTACGCAAATCACGCCGAGTTGCACCGTGCTTCCGATTGAACTGTTCGTTCTGGCGATGGTTGAGGAGTACAGGCTTGATTGTGGAGAAGGAGATCCAGGACTGTCTTCATGTTTCGGCCAAGCATCTTCTGCGAAGGTGTCTTGCCATTCAGACCACGACTGGGGGTAAGTCTGGAGCGCTTCCGTGATGTTTCCCCCCTCGTTGATTTTGTGCAGCGACCTCTTCACGGTGTCCACAAATCTTTCCGCCTGATCATTGGACTGTGGATGATTCGGCAAGATTCGGAAGTGTTGAATGCTGTTCTTCCTGCTTAAAACTCATTCAGTAACTCGATTACTTTTGCTGTAGTCTGGGATCGTACGATGAGAATTTCTGGCCATTTCGCGAAGGCGTCCACAACGACCAGGAAGTATAAATCGTTGAGTTGGTCAGCAAAATCAATGTGAATTCGTTCCCAGGGAGATTGTGTGAGTGGCCCCGAATGCAACGAAGCCTTGCGTGTTGAACTGGAATGTGTGGCACAACTGTCACATCTCTTGACGGAGTCAGCAATGTTTTCATCAGTTCTCGGCCAGTACATGTGGCTACGTGCAACAGCTTTCGTCCGCTCCATTCCCGGATGTTCTCTATGGAGTTGCTTGAGCATACTCTGATGAAAAATTTTCGGAACCACCAGACGGTTGGACATCATGATGCAGCCCTTTACTACCGACAATGCACCTCAATAAGCAAAGAAAGAGCGTACGGCAGTGTTGGCGATGTTGTCGAGTTTGACAGGCCATCCACGCTGGATATATTGGACCACTTGTAGGAGAACGGGGCACTTGACAGTGGTGCCACGTACCGAATTGAATGTTACAGGTAGCGAGGTAATGGCTTCTTGGAGTGGCACCCATCTTCCAGTTCAATTGAGGCGATGATGAAATCCTCATCCGGTTTAACGTAACTTTTGATAAGGTGGGATAGTACGTCGGCATAACCAAATTGCGTAGTGGACACGTACTCGATTCCTAAATTGTAGCTCAGAAGTGGCAGTGCCGTGTGAACCGGAATGTCCGAAGATCCAGGGTAGTAGTTGATGTTCCGTTTGGAGAGTAAACCTGCGTCCTAGCAGCATGCGATGGCATTTTGCCACGGCGAATAACAACGCAAGACCTTCCTTCTCGGTCTGTCTATAGTGTGCCTCCACGGAAGTGAGAGAGCGTGATGCGTGAGCGATGGCTTTGAGTGTACCATCTAGGAACTTGTGAAAAAGGCATGCCCCAATATCGGACTGCGATGCGTCGGCAGCAACGATGATTTCTAATGCAGGATTATAACGCGCCAACGCCAAATACGATAGAAGTACCTCCTTGAACCGCGGGAATGGTTTTTGGCACTCCTGATTCCAAACAAATTTGGCTTTCTTCTTGAGCAGTGCGTCGAGTAGGCGTTATAGCTGAGCATCACTGAGGTCAATGATACTAAAATACCGGCATCCATTTAATTTTCTGAATATGTCTTCAGGAAACGGTAGTGGATAGTTGATGGGCTCCAAAGTAGCATTCACCCGGTAGAGTAATCGGTAGATTTTTCATAGTGGGCTGCTCGAATCCTTTACTGCGATGATTCGAACAGCCCACTATGAAAAATCCACTGGCGTAATGATACCCAGGGATTAAAGATGCTCCAGCTCTGCATCAATCTTCACCATGGACGTGAAAGGAACTGGTCGCTAGTGCTTGAAAACGGAACTGGCATCGGGCTTGAGAAAGAGTTTCGCCTTCATCTTCTTGCAGAACCCAGTGCCGGACTTGAACACCTCTGGAAACGCAGCTTTGTACCGTTGGATCTGATTGTCTTGAATAGCAGCAACGTGGATCTCGTTACAGATTGCAGACAGCGGAGTATCCCAAAGTCCGAATAGCTCTATCCAGTCCAGACCGAACAGGTTCATGCAACTGTTGGTCACGTAGAAAGTTACGGTTTTGGTGACACCTCCGAGTGGGACTGAACATTCCATTTCTCCTAGTAGATGAAGAGGATTACCCGATGCTGTCCTGGCACTCCGTGTAATAGGAGTCAGTGATGCTCCCCCAGGTTCTTACTCCACTGCTTTTTCGAAATGATTGAGATATCTGACGCGGTGTTCAACTGGAGGGTGACTTGAGACCCGTTGATGACCACTGTCAGGAACTTCCGTCTTGAAGAGCAGCTAACCTGTTTGACGCAGAATATTTCGTCGACGTTCTTCTTCTTCTTTTACGCCGCCTTTGAAGTGCAACTGCCACAATAACCCTCTTTGTGGCTGGTTTGCTTGCAATCCCGACAGACATGCTTCGTGTAGGGGCAGTCGCGGATGTAGTGTATTATGCCGCACTTCCAACAGGGTGTTTTGGGACCATCAAGTTTTGTCTTCTTGCTTTCCTTGGAAACGGATTTGACCGTTGGGGCTTATTCTGCTTGACTGCACAGATTGAGCTAACCGATTTCTTCTGTTCCACCATGGCAGCATCATGCTTGGAGTTTCGAAGACGATGACACTCCGTTATTAGCGATTCTAGGGTGCATTAGCCTTCCGCGATAGCCTCGAGCTTTGATAGGAGTCTCCTTCGCATGTCAGCGTCTTTCGAAGAACGTAACCCACCGTTGAAAATTAGGCGTTTGAACTGATCCGCCGTGATGTTGTTGAGCTCGAAGTCTTCACAGCAGCTGTTCACCTTTCCAGCATACGACAAAAAGACGACTGCGTCATTTTTGATCAGCTGGAAGCACAGGTACCGCTTGCTGGGCAAGGAGATCCACACGCGGAGAACAGCTCTTTCAGCGTTTACATCGTTTCCTTTGAACTCAAACTCACGAGGATGCTGTGGGAGCACGAAGTTGGCGTTTTCATACTTCCGGTACCACCGGTCGAAAACGAGACCGTTATCTGGATCGTAGACGAACTCCCGGATGTTGGAAGCCAAAAATTCTATGATGAACTCCGGGCTACCCGATGACCGATTGGAGGAACCGCTTCCTTGAATGCCGAAGCGTTCCATCATCTGCATTTTCCGAGCGTTTTATTCCGCCATCTGCTTGTTCTGCAGCAGGATTTGCTGGTAGAGTTCTTGAAATTCGTTACTTCCAGGTTTTACAAGCTAGAGAAAAACAGCAGCTTTATCTCCAAAAGCGATGAATTCGATCCCAATATGGAAATAGTTCTTGCTTCTAGGTTGCTACGCGTTGCTAGGCTGTCCACGGTAACTGTAGTTGCTTGTTGTCCGACTACTACGATAGTGTCCAACACAGTTTTTACATATTCTTCACATCTTTTGGTGTCTCTTTGAAAATTAAAAATAGGTTGTTAGTATGCACTATTTTGATTTGAAAAATATCTGTTTTTGACAGCTTCATGTACTATCAAAAAATGGGTCCGCCGTCAGGTTTTGTACGATATCCTCAGATACACCCGCCGTAACGATTGTCCATCTTCTCTTGAAATCATTGGAACCATTTGCTTTCTTCTTAGTTTCGAAGAGTTTCCGCTTAACTAGAGTCCAGTATTTCTCTTTTGGGTGAAGCTCTGGACAGTTTGGTGGACTAGCTGTTTTTGACACCTATTTGACCCTTTGTATCTTATACCATTACCATTACCATACCTTATACCATACCTTATCCAGATTGGCCCGGACAAGTTGGCAAATTGCCTACATCGACTGAAGGTCAGGATTTGGGATACCGAACAGCTACCGGAGGAGTGGAAGGATATCTGCCCAATCTATAAGAAAGGCGACAAGCTGGACTGTGAAAACTATTGTGACATCACTGTCCTTAATGCCGCCTATAAAGTATTATCCCAAGTCATCTTCCAGCGACTGTTGCCACTAGCAAATAGATTTGTTGGAAGTTATCAGGTCGGCTTCATCGAAGGACGATCTACAACGGACCAAATCTTCACTTTGCGGCAGATTCTCCAAAAGTGCCGTGAATGTAGAGTCCCAACGCATCATCTACTAATCGTCTTCCAAGCCGCATATGAATTAACCGATATGAGCTATGGAAGATCATGCATGAAAACAGATTTCCGGGGAAGCTGACCCGACTTATCAAGGCTACGATGGATGGAACCTAGTGCTGTGTGAGGATATCGGGTGGATTATCGGGTTCATTCGAATCCCGCAGGGGGCTTCGTCAAGGTGCCTCCTGTTCAACATTGCTCTTGAAGGTATAAGGCGACGAGCGGCGTTTAAACTGCGAGGCACGATTTTCAACAGATCCGGTCAATTTTTCTGCTTTGCCGATGACGTGGATATTGTCGGCAGAACATTTCAGGCGGTGGCAGAGCAGTACACCAGACTAAAGCGCGAAGCAGAGAAGATTGTTGTTGTTGAGAAGGGAATAATTTCTCATCACCATGAGGCTCTAGGAGTAGACAGCATTTTTTTGCTAGAACAAAGTTGTGAAGAGAAAGTATTGATAGTTCCGTTAGCTCACGGCAGGCTGTGAAAATTGAATAGAAGTAGTTTGAAATTGAGCGGAGGGCATTTTGAGGTAGTATTCCGAAACAGGAAACACAGACTTTTGCCAAGCATCCCCATGCGGGGTAGGTCAAGGCGTGATCCGAATAAACCACCTTGACTGGCTAGGCCAAATCAAACCAAAACAGCGCTGGAAAGTCGTGGCTTCTAAAAAACGGTATCAACAGCTTTTGCAGACATTTTTTCTAGCACACATCCTTATTGATAGTGGCGGTAGAGATAAACTTTTAGATTTTCGACCACAACTTCATATGGCCTGCCAAATCACATCCTTCTTCGGGAATTTGGAAACATTCTTTATTCGGAAATGCTCGGCAACGGCATTCCTTTACATTGCGGTATAAAAAGCCTAACCTGATCTACAAATTGATTAAAGCTCCCTAGCACGACTTTTTGCAGTGGAATTTTGCTTTTCATCAAGTTTGCGCACCTTTTTCACATTGTACGCCTTCGGTCCTTGCGTCTGCTTCGCTTTTTGAACGTATGATTTTAACTTCCCAACTATACGAGCCACATTTTGCACAGAGAGATTCGTATTTTTCTCAATAATGGCTACTACCTTCTGGTGCATTTGTCAGGAGTCTACTTTTCGATTTGTTTCACTTCCAACTTTCGATCCACAGTTAAGCGCTGGTCGAATGATTTACAAACGCAAAACACGGTACTTTTCGGTAGTTTTAGGTACTTGCCAAGATCGCGTACCGATAAATTCAGATTTTGCTGCCGTTCGTACAAAATGCATTTGCGCACTTCCACTTGATCCGACGCCATTTTACTGAATGTGACAAGAATGAAAACATGTTGTACCACGAAATAAAGTGAAAAGTTTCAGCTGTCATATAAACGAAACATTTCAGTGATCTGTGAAATAATCCAAAATCTACACTGAAAAAAAAGTATCCACAATTTAACGTGTACAGGCTTTAGAAGATAAGAAGACTGGGATGAAACAAAATTTTAGATCATTGTTGCAATTTGTTCGATTGGTCTTAAATTTGAAACAAACGAAGTGTTTGCACCACTAGTGCCGTTATTCAGACGTAGTGTTCATAAGGGCCTGTTCATAAACCACGTAGAATCATTTTTGAAAATCTTATCCCCCCTATCTCTTTGTAGACTTTTCTCTATACAATATTTTGAAATTTTGTAAGGAGCGTAGAATTTGGTTAAGTCCCCCAACTATGAAAGGACCCGAAAGGGTCATGACCATCGCCAACGGCAATGAGACATAGTCAAAAGAAACCAATGGTCATCTTTACCCACGGTAACAATCGCGTCATGGTATGTCTGTTTCCCGTTGGAATTTTGGTGATGCAGCCAGAATAGTTCAAAGCTCAAGCTACAAACGAATAAAAAATGTTCGCTTTGCCTTATTAATTCCCCAGCTGGTAAAACTTTACAATTACATAACATATATATTTTCTCTCTTTATTGTGCCCCGTCCCACGATTTCCTCCCCAATAGCAAGCATGATGCATACATTTAACGGGGTCGATTCCGTAAAACATCAACATCGAAGTTTGCATTATATCACCACGTGTGAGAAAACGAATTAAAAAAAATGAAACCATGGCAGCAACAAAAAAAAATACCAACCTCAGCATTCATTGCTGCGCAGCTAATTGTGCTGCCTTGTTTGCAGATACCAGCAACGCATCATTATGAAAAGCGGACAGTGGAACGTAGTAGCCATTGGCACAAACCACAGAAATAGCATTTCCTTCGACGGAAAAAAAAGAGCAATCTTCAGCAAACATTTAATGCTCTACCTTCCTGCCTTTGTTTTCATTTTGAATTTAAGTAACCACAAAAGGTGTCCACCAACTCCTTTCAAACCAGGAAGGGAACGTGAGATGGATACAAAAATTAAGCTCTATTATTTCTGGCCAGAACGTCACAGTTTTGCTCGACATATTTGTTGAATATGAAAACTTTCCAACTTTCGTCATTTCAACTCGAGAGGAAAAGTTGTCCCTCCCACTGGCATAAATGCATTTCCACCATGTTTGCTCGGTGAGTAGATGAAAATAATTTTCCGCTTTGTTTCGGTATTTTCCACTTTAAGTGGTAGTTAAATACGACTCCGGTGTAGCACCGAGCAACGAGGCTGCCTCCTCCCAGCCCAGCCCAGCCCAGCCCGGGAGTGAGTTATGCGTTTTTGTGCATGACCAACGGCAGGAACGTGATTCTATTCGATGCACTTTTCTGGTCTGAAATAGAACCCCGAACGGTCAGACTGTATCGTTCGCTAATGGGAGATGTATTTTTGGACAGCGAAGTAGGCTATTTTCCGTAAACAATACAAATTGATCGTCAACCTCCGATTGAAAGCTGACCTCGCCGAGTGCTGGCGGCAGCGAAAATACGATTGTCTTTCATGAATTAAGTTGCTCTCTATGGAAATGGGAGGATTTACCTGTTTTAGGCAATCTAAGCAGTGTTTAACCCTTTTATAGAATTCTTTCTCTTTCGTGCACACATCTGACCTTTTTGCTTGTTTACATTTATTTTCTGCTTGCTGACCTATCGATTACAATCGACAGAATTATCCATAATTGCTTGAAAATGATCTTTTGAAGTGCCAAATTTCTCAAGTGATTGTAACTATTGTCGGCAAACCCACATTTAATCGGCTATCGTTCTATTTTAACGCTACGAAATCAGTACTATTTTCAAGTGCATTTGGCTCGTTCGAAGAATAATTCCGCAATCGAAAGATTATCAAATTAAAGCTAAATAATTAAGATATCATGGGAATATATTCAGTGGAGTGTTTTGATGGAAAGTTATATTGAATGTGAGGTTTGACAATTGGATGCCGAGAACCAAAAACATTGCCGAAGCCAACATTTCCCTTATGAACTTTTACCAAAGAATCAGGTTTGGTGCAAGAAAACGAGATGCCGACGAATGATGAATGAATCTATTTATAACACCACCGGAATAAAAGAAATTTGCTTTATTTTTTCTAAATATTTTAAAAGTATTATTCAGTTTTAGCTTTTTACAGTCACTGCATGTTCCAGGAAACGCTCACAACTTCGATATGAGGAGGCTCCCGGAAGTGTGACTAGTGTGGATTTAACGCTAACGTGGTGGTAAACTTCGATTCCGAATAGTATTTCTATTGCTTGGAAATGAAAAGTAATGATCCATGACTAGCATTCGCAAATAAAATCTGTATCCACATTAATCCGGACACCTTGTAACACATTGTAACTTTTGAAATATTGCACGTAGGAATGAAATATTTCACTGTGGTATAGCTGAGAGTCTATGATGAAAAAGACTATGATTGATGTTTACAATTCATGTTTAGTATTCAAGATGGCGACGAAAGAAAAACAAGTGCGCGAGCGAATTTTGTACGGGCGTACGGCAAATCCTTACGAAAACATTGGATTTGCCTAAACCCACTGTTCACGGTGTGCTCAAATCATTTTCAGTACGTTTGACGGTGGAGAAGAAACCGAGAAGTGACAAAAACATTGGACGCGCTGATCCTGTCATGGACCGA
>JASCZW010020463.1:0-12219 GCA_034211315.2 Aedes japonicus | reverse complement strand
TTTATCTCAACCGTTTGCCAACAATAAAATGTTGCTAATGATTTTGTTGGCAACCAAGATAAAAAAATGTGTGTTTTTCAAGGCGTGAATTAAAAATCATTTTCAGCCTAAAAATTTTTTTTAATTGCATCAAAGTATCTCTCTACTTCACAATATTCGAAAAATCATGCGATGGTAATCAAAAATAATAATTTCAAACCGTTATTCTCGCTTCCTTTCCAGCAGACGATCTTTGTTTCATCCTGTTCAAGTTAGCAACAAACCATAGTTGCGTGTTGCTTTTGTCGTGACCTGGCAACAAGTCGGAGTGGCGGCAATGTGTTCGAAAATTGGTTTCTTATTCAGGGCATTAGTTTTACCATTTGTGATTCGTTTCGATTTGTCTGTTGAGTACGTTTGAAATATTACGCTAGGAATAGCTAAGGAGGGATAGCTTAGATTGAACGTGTGCATTCAGATTGCAGTAGTTGCCACGTTTCTCACTCATGGCGCTACAAGCACAAATAAAAGGGTTGCCTGAAAAAGGGAAGTGACTTTTATTGTCAAAATAGTATATTTGCTAATACGCTCGTTAAAGTGTTATGGAAAAGTGAAAATTTCTCAACACCCTGTGCATAACATTCTTGCCACAATAGAAGACCAATACAAAATTATAAAGCTCATCGAGAGCTTTGTATTATCAAATGTGGAATTGTATCTAATATATTCTTATTCATGCAGAAAATTTGACTCTGTCAAGTTGATTCGATTGCGCCTGCCAAATAAATTAACTTATCAGTATTCAAACAGACGTCACACTGTACAGACGTGTTTTGATTCTTAAGCAGTTATAGTATAAAGAAGTCTATAACCCAAGGGGTCTAAAAGCGAAGTCCTCAGTGAGGGAGCTCCCTAAACTCATCATGGATTCATTAAGGTTGCATACCTTTTATCTGGACATCCGAGGAATCCGAAACATCAAGCAGGCACTAGTTTATGACTTCATTGCGGATCAGTTGCACCTGACACCAAGCGAAGTAGCAGCAATTCAGTTCGATCTGACAGAAGGCAAGGTCTACGTGGAACTACACAGCCAGGATAGAGTCCTGGAGACGGTCAGGGACTATGACGGAAAGCTCGACCTGGTCAGTGACAGCAAGGTACACAGAATGCGACTGGCGGTTGAAGATGGGGGAACGGACGTAAAACTCCATCATCTACCACCGCGAATGCCCACCGGTTGGATCAGCGAATTGCATGGAACGATATGGTTCGGTAATCAGCATCACGGAGCAGAAATGCAAGTCATCCAGATTTCCCGAGGTATCCAGTGTAGTGAAAATCGTTCGCCTGCAGCTGAAAAGAGCTATCCCATCCTACATCAGCATTCGAGGTTATAGCACCTACGTCACGTATAGCAGTCAAGAGCCCACTTGCAAACACTGTGGAAATATTATGCATCGAGGCAGGAGTTGCGCCGATAATCGGCTGATGCTAGCAGAAGAGCAACGTAAAATTGTGTCCTACGCCGATATTGCTTCTGGAATATCACCATCGAAGCAAAACTCATCCCACGTGTCATCTGCAAAGATGATGCATCGGTATCGTCTGACAATAGCCATCTGTTGTCGGATGCATCAATGAAAGCTCCTGTACCATCTACAAACACACAGCACACAAAACGACCGGCAACAAAGAACGGCGACACCGATTCCGGGAAAAAGGGAAAAGCTCGATCGAATACCGAAACACATCTTCTGATCGCAGAGATAAAGACCCTACTAGCAACACCAAACCAACTGGATCTCATCACACGATGGAGAGAAAGATTAGTGGAGAGATCTCAAGTATCGACATGAACATCTCTGTTGATGAACAGCATCCACACAGCCATCAAAGCAGATTGGGTCTGAAGATGCGCACATCTTCGAGAGAGGCAAGTAGAACTCGAAACTCTCAACCACTTCAAAAATGACCTCTAACATCGACCAATCATATACACTCGCAACCATCAACGTAAACGTACAAAACCTACCGCAGACAGACGTTCGACTTCATCTCATTAAGCTGTAAAAACATGGCGTCCTCGAGATATCAAGTAGCAATAAGCTAATAGATGGCGCCACAGATTTGTTTTGATTGGCAGGAAAAATGGGTTGCCAGTCAAACTGTTAGTAAGTAGCAATTAGTTCAAGGCGGCGCTACTGTGCAAGATGAAATTTTACACAACAAATTTGAATTCTTGTTCGAGCTTGAACGTCTGTCTGCGATCCTACTAAGTCATTCCTCTCAGCGTTCATCCGAATGCTGGACCTGATGTCGTATGTATGCAAGAAGTTGCATGTGTGAATTATGAGTTCCCGACTACGAAGCAGTATTTAATGTTGATGAACGGAACCGTGGAACTGCAATATTGATACGAACAGGGATAAACGTTACTGATGTTCAAAGAAGTCTGGACTCGAGAATTTTGGCTGTCACCTTACAAAATGCAGTAACTGTTATTAATATATACGCTCCATCTGGATCGAACAACCGGACCGCACGTGAGGATTTTTTCAACAGAGCACTCCCAACACATTTGCTTCAACATGCACCTTTCCTTATCATCGCAGGAGATTTTAATTCGGTAATTAATGCTTGTGATTCAACAGGAACTTCAAACTTAAGTCCAAAATTGAAGAGGCTTGTTCAAACCAAAGATCTGACTGATTGTTGGAGACTATTCAATACTGGAACAGATTACACGTTTGTCCGGGGTCAATCCATGTCAAGGATCGATACCATTTACGTCAACCGTCCGATTGTTCAGAGACTACGCTATCTGCCGAATGCAAGTGAACTGTTTCAGCGATCATAAAGCCGTTGTTATGCGACTAGTGTTACCTGTAGAATCGCAGTTGTTACCCCGGCCTCAATGGAAGCTGAATAACGTCTTGTTAACACCGGCAGTACTACAAGAGTTGTCCGCAAAATGGTCCTATTGGAAGCGAACACGACCCAATTTCCGTTCGTGGGTCGGCTGGTGGGTAGATTTTGCAAAAGCAAACTTGTCTCGTTCTTCAAGTGGAAGAAAAACCAAAAATTTCAAATATATAATGACACAATGGGGTTCTATTACTCTTGCCTCCAAAGAGCCTACGTGAATCATCTGGAAAATGACTGTACTGCTGAAATAAACCGTATCAAAGCAGTTATAGCTAAGAAACGAAACATTGTTTCGAGGGAGCTTTAGAGCTTGTCCGCAGCAACATATCGGCAATGAACAAACGACTATCTATCAGCTCGATGAACAACGTAAACGACAGGCTTCATCCAGAATATCCAACATAGACGTTAACGGAGAAGAGGTTGTAGACCGTCATGCAGTCGAAGACCATGTTTGTGACCACTATCGATCATTATTTTCGGCGGCAGATGTTAGTGCTCATGAAGTGTTTCAACCAGTTAGAACGATTCCAAGAAATATGGCTGATAATAATGCTTTAATGGAGGCGATAACGGAAGAGGAAGCATACAACGCAATTAAATCAGCGGCAGCGAACAAATCACCAGGAAAGGACGGACTGACAAGGGATTTTTTCATGCGATCATGGAGCATAATCAAGGCAGAGTTCGTGGAGATTCTCAACGAGATGAAAAATGGTGCAGTACGTGAGGAACAACTTGAAGGAATCATCGTTCTGGTCAAGAAAAACAGCTGACATCAGTATAAATTCGTATAGACCAATCTCCCTATTGAACGCAGATTACAAAATCCTTAGTCGCATTCTCAAAGATCGGTTAACTAAGGTTACACCAAATCTCTTATCGGACAACCAAAAATGTAGCAATGGTAGCCGAAATATATTCGAAGCATCTTGCTTGATTCGCGATGAAATTGGAGAGGCACGTCGAGCAGGTCATAACAGTCTAATAATTGCTTGTGACCTGAGTAATGCGTTTGACCGGGTAAGCCACAATTTTCTCCTATCGACTTTGAGTAAAATGGGAATTAACGAAGATTTTATCAACTTTTTAACGCTAACTACGAGACTCTCAAAGTCCCAAATACTAATCAATGGCAAACTCTCAGAATCAATCAACATTAATCGATCTGTAAGACAAGGGGACCCTTTGAGCATGATCCTTTTTGTATTGTACCTACAACCCTTCATCGATTACATATCAGCCATCAGCAACGGAAATGGAGAAATAGTTTCAGCATACGCAGATGATGTCACAATCATTCTGAAGGATCCATCGAAAGTGCCGAGAATTATAAACGCTTTTAGAGATTTTGGAATGGAGTCTGGTGCTAGGCTGAATCTAAGGAAAACTGTCGCGTTACGAATCGGAAACAACTTCAACACACCTGAAGAGTTGCTGGTCCATGATCAGATTAGTATCCTAGGAGTAATATACAAAGATAGTCTCCAAGAAAGTATGCAGCTTAACTGGGAAAAACTGTGGAGAAGCATAAACGCTCTTCTGTGGATCAACCGATCGAGGACAATAGACATCAAACAACGGGTTTGGCTCCTGAACACATTCATTTGCTCAAAGTTATGGTATTTGTCATCGATATTCCCTCTACCTGAATCCGTAGGCAAACGAATTAAGCAGCAAATTTGCACTTTCATTTGGCATGGAGTACAACATCGAGTGCGATACGAGCAAATAATTAAGCAGAAACGACAAGGAGGTTTAGGTCTACATTGTCCGTTGAAGAAAAGCAAATCTTTGCTTTTAAATCGGTTTTTAATAACAAAAGCATGTGCTTTCCCTACCAGCAAGATTACATTCGTGATATTCGCAGAAGAGATATTGGTAGAATTTCCGCCGAATTAGGTCATCTAAAGGTGATAATGAAATTGTACCATAAAACTCCATCTAGAATTCTTGCAAATGCGACCGCAAGAGGACTATACGAAAATTCACTTGACGAATTACCCGTTAACAGAATAGAGCTTAACGTAGATCGGAATTGGGTCAGGGTCTGGAAGAATATAGTACACAAAGAACTATCATCAGAGGAGAAAACTGTTTATTATTTACTCTGCAACGGAAAAATTGGACACAATGCTTTAGTGTTCAGAGAAAATCGTCGCCCAAATCCTAACTGTGAGGCCTGTGGAGCTGAGGAAACGATCGAGCATAAATTTTCAGCATGCGCTGAAGTTTTACCACTATGGCAGCATATTCTACCTGAGTTGATGACTCTTAGGGGACGGAGAAACATCACATTTTCTATGCTTCAGCATCCAGAGCTACAAGGAATTCGTAGAATAAACTTGGGTAAAATATTGAAATGCTTCATACGATTTGTCATATGTGTAACAGAATTTAGTTCAGAGCATTATAATGTGATAAATTTAAGATCTTATTTGCGATTGTACATTTTAAATGTAAAATTTCAATTTTCTGACAATAAAACAATGAGGAAAAAAGTAGATTTACAATCGAACACATTGCAACCATACCTGACCGTATCTATGTACTATGTACAATTAATAGTATTGTTCACAACGAGCAAGAATGACAATAGGTTAGTTGTTATCTTAATAGAATCTAATGTAAATTGAGGACATCGACAATAGAAAAGGAGGGTTGTTACGTATCTTAACTGTAGAAAAAAAAACATTATTTTCCGAACAAATTTGAGCCAATAAATAAATATTAACCGTATTGTTTCTCAAGATTGTTGAAACTCCTAGCATAGAGAGTTGGTTGTAAAGCTATTGTAATCACAATATGCATTTTTCAGCAGAACGAGTCGAAGTGTGCCTTGTTCGATGATGACAGCAAATATTTTTTCTCCCGTGAAAATTACAAATTTACTCCTGATTCTTCGTGTTTTTAGTTGTTTTGATTGACGTTTTGTAAAATATTACGGTGGCCGATGTCTCATAGTGTTAAATTGTTAAATTGTTCCATCCTCGGGGAAATGAAAAGTGCGAAAAAATGATCCGGATCGTAGGCGGATGTCAGGCGAGCTAAAGTTACCGAACGTTGCTCATACACAGAGACAAGTTTGATAGTCAACTTTACCATTATTGGGGGTTAGGATGACTATTGCAGTATAGTGATTTTGAACCGACTATGATCATGGTCAAAACGACCATTAAAAATAGTTGAACCAACATTTGCCATAATGTCGTAATAGTCCTTGCTTCCATGGTCATAGTCAAAATTACCGATATCCTCTTAATGTTAAAACTATTTTTTATTTGAATGCAAATGGCATATTTTTATTTTTATCGCACGACACTTTCTCGTTGAAAGTTTGTTTTGGAATAAAAATAATTTGCTTTCATTTTCAACGATGCCACGGTTTCGATTTGACAGTTCTACAATTCGTTTTGAAAGTTTCAACTTTTAAATATGCCAAGTAGGAAAATTTTGATTTGACACTTTGAACGTTATTGTTGTGAAAGCAGATCGCTTTCTACGAAAAAGAACCAACGCAACTTTTCAATTTTAGCAATGGTTTTTTAATTCTACTAATTATTATTCTTTGTGTGTATGCAAACATGTGAACATGTGTTCACCTTGATAAGTGATGTGATCAAATAATAATTAAGGGGACAAAATGGATAACAATTACATGTTCCGCTTCGCGTTTTTGAGAGCACTTACCACTTCTACATTACAGAATTACAGAACTGTGTAAGGATGGTATTACAGGTATTACAGAACTGTGTAAGGATGCTTTCAGAATTCTACTGGGATGCTTTCAGAATTTTTTTAGATGCTTCCAGAGTATGTCTGGAATTGTTTTGGTTTGCTTCCAAAATAGTTTTGGGATACTTGAAGAGTAGCCCTGTGATGTATCTAGAATGTTTCTGAAATGCTTTCATAGCAGCTCTGAAATGTTTACAAATTAATATTAAGAACCTCCAAGAGTAGTTCGGGGATGTTTCCAGAATAGTTCTGGAGTTCATTTTAGTAGAATTTTCAGAAGCTGCAAATTTTTTTTTGGAATGCTTCTGAAAATGTTCTAGAATGCTGCCAGGATTCTGCTATGATGATCTTAGAATTGCTTGCGATGGTGGCTTGTTTATGAAAAAGTTATTGAATATTCCAAAATAGTTCTGAAAACACATCGAATTGTTTCGGGAAACTTCCAGAGTAATTCTATAATGTTTCTAAAATTGAACCAAGATTTCAGAATAGATCTGGAACATGTTTATTTCCAATATTAATCTTTCTAAAGTAAATATATTATTATTTTTTATGACATGAATATTACAAAGCATCTTATAAAGGGTACTGCTCTGGCAGTACGGACGATGACAGCCAACTGTGCGCAATGCAGAATCTAGGCGATACGTTGACAGCCATCGGTACATTGCAGCACAACATCGTAGTGAACCAATTTTCGTCAAATTTTTGCTATTAAAGACTGGACTCAGAAAAAATGAGACACACAAAAAGATCACCAAAAATTCATTTTAAATGGGATACTTCTCAAATTTTCAGGGATTAAATAATTTGATATTAGCTATGTTTTGGCATACTTTATTTATTGACTTTCCTCCCCCAAGCTGTATGCTCGTACATTTCTCTTAACACTGTTCATGAGATCTTGGGCGAGGCTTTGTCTATCTTCCTTACACAATTTCTCCCAGTTTTTCTTCAAAGCTTCATCGGGTTTGAATGTTTTTCCGCCTTTTTTCAACTTCTTCTTCATTATCGTTCAAAACTTTTCGATTGGAAGAAGTTCTGGTGTATTTGGCGAGTTCGCCACCTTCGGGACCACATTAAGGCCCTTCGCTTCGTACCAATTCATTACAGGCTTGGCGTAATGGCACAAAGCGAGATCCGGCCAGAACAGCGTGGGACCACGGTGAGAGCAAAGGAAGGGCAGCAAGCGCTTCTGCAAGCATTCTTTTCGATAAATCTGCCCGTTTATGGTGCCGGTTGTAACGGACGGCTTACTGTACCGTCCGCACTCGCAGATCGCCTACCACAACAGGTAGTTCTTCGCGAATTTGTCCACCTTTTTCTTCTGGAACTTTTCCGGAACCTCCATGCGGGACGTACCGACAAAAAACTCGAGGCCGGGGATTTGTTTGGTGTTCGCCTTGATATATGCCTCGTCGTCCATGACGAGACAGCCTTGCTTGACCAGCCACTCACGGTACAGCTGCCGCGCACGCAATTTGGCCATCGTGTTTTGCTTGTCAGTTCGGTTTTGCGCCTTCCTGACCTTAAAAACACGTAGGCCAGCCCGCTTCATGGTCTGCTGGACGAACTACTTCGACGAATTGACCTTTTTGGCCACGTCTTGGGTGGAAAGGTTCGGGTTATTCTTAAAGTACTGCCTTATCTTCCGCGCCTTTTCTGGGTATTCCGTTTTAGGTTTTCGGCCGCTTCCAGCGTGCCGCTCGATGGTCTTCGTCTCCTGGAACATCTTCACAACGCGGAACACGGTGAAATGGTGGATTCAAAGCCTTTTGCCGATCCATCTGTGCGACTGACCAGGATTATCGATCACCGATTTGCTGGCGTAGCTCTTCTTGTTTCTAATGCATCTTGAAAAATACTTGACAAATCGCGATAAAATTGTGCACGCATAAACATAACACTCTAAACTAGTATTACCAAAAATTTTATTAATTTTTACCCACGCTATAAAAAGTTACACCCAAAACAAAGTGTCGCATTTTTTCGAGTCCAATCTTTACTCAGCCGTATTTTTCTAAACAATTTCTTTTTTTTTATCCATAATCAGTTCGTGTGCGGCTCCGTCTTAAATACATATTTTATATTCTCTTACGCATAAATTCATATAATTGGGATATGGGACGGACCATCAGGGCACCCGATGGAAGCAAATTGGATGAGGTGAGTGGGAATGCCAACTTCCGGTAGCTAACAATTTATGGATGAAGGACATGGTCTTCTCTCTACTCATTGCGGTATCCTCTTGAGGGATAGCTTACATTTTGACCAACTGTTCAATCTTGTTGTCGATTTTAGTTGTAACGGCCTCAAAGGTTTTTTACTTTACTCATGACTATACCACAATTATTTAATTTATCTAATTCATATAATACTAGCTGACCCGGCGAACTTTGTTCCGCTTTATCCAATTTTATGATTTACATCATTCCGAGCATTTATGATTTTCTTTTTTATAAGTATCTACAAGCCAGGCTTTGCTTGTTTGTCACCTCAATTTTATTATTGCTCATTCGCTATCGATAACAGATTACGAAAGATTACGATATCCATATTTTTCGCTACCAAAATTACACGTGCATTCAACCTATCATGGTTCTTAAACTCTGGACAATGTTTGAGAAAACACTCGTAATGAGTTTCTCTTTTGTCGTTGTGAAATGACAGAAATTCTTCGGGATCGTCAACTGGTACTTCTCCATTGCCAATCGCCAACAATTGATTCCAGAAAATCTCAATAGACGGATCGTTTTGCAAGGCAACTCGCATATTTGTCGTTATTTGTAGCATATCGAAGCAAACATGAAAGCTTAAGGCAAGCGTTGATTTCACCCGCTGATTTCATCGTGTGCGTAGAAAAGTCGAAAAATTGTGCAGAAAGGCTGAAATACATATTCGGATTGTTTCCGTCAGCTCAGACATATCACGGCTACCAAATTGACTGAAACCAACTGATTGCACAACTATCTCCGAAATTATCGCAATCACGTATCAACTGTACCAACAGCAGAATAATAAGGACTCCTGTGAAATTGCATAATGCCAGGTGGACTATCAATGTCATCAACGATCCTTGTAAAGGATAACTCGATCAAAACAAATAAAAACCATACCATGTATATAGAGGATAGACAAAATGATCGGAAGAGGAAATTTTTTGAACAAGTTTGTAGTGCTAAAACTTCATAAAATATTATCCGATTTAATTTCGCCAAGAAACATTAGATTGGAAAATTAAAGCAGTTTTATATCTTGGTAACATAATTGACCGTGGCCCCCGGAATACCACTGGATGTCATTCAAGCCCTCTACAGCTCCATTTCCAGGTGGATTGAAGCCGTCCTGGAAGCGGATGGAGGATTAACGCTCTACAAATAAAACCCACTCTTCCCTATATACTCCATCGAATTTTTGCTTGCTTATCCGAACCAAAGCTAAATCAATCGATCCTCAGAGGTATCAGGAAGCTGTATTAGGCTAGCCAGTGAATCTTATCGTCCATATTTTGTGGAAAAATCGTAAATGATCCTAACTACAGGTTCCTCCTAAAATGTTCCGGGAGTGGTTAATGTAGCGAATGGCTTCTCAAGTCTATCAAAATCACAATTATGAAAAATCATGAAGATAGAGCTGCTGCACGGCATGTTTTGGGATAAATTTCTAACTAGTCCCTACTACCAGGGTTGCAATTTCTCTGGGAGAATCACCCGGGTGCACTTTTCTAGCTCTCTTTGGTGAACCTCACTCAGTCTCTACGGAGATTTTTTCCTGACACCACTGTAGAGATTGTTCGACACAGCACTGGAGAGCGAGAGAATTGACAGTTCACTGCCTGAGCACTCATACACTCACTGCAGTGTGAACGACGAAGAGTGAAAGAGCGAAAAAGGACTACATACACCGCACTAACGTGAGTGAAACCTTGATTCAAACATTAAGAAAAAATCGCTGGAAAACGGGAACAAGAAAGTACAGTCCGAAGTTTTTTTTCGCGACTCCCGGTTCCTTTTTTGTACTTTCAGAATATCCTAGATGAACATTACGAATTATGGGCCGCAGATAGTCTCGTCAGTAAAGGCACGGAACTACCAATCCAGTAGAGGCGGGTTCGATTCCCAGTCCAGTCGACTTAAATAAATATCGACTTCCCTGGGCATAAGAGTATTATTTGTGCTTGCCACAAAATATACAAATTCATGCATAGGTGATTATCTTCGAAAGCTTAATAACTGTGCAAGTGCATCTAGAACATTAGGTTGTGAGAGCCTGCTTGGATCCGCCGAAAAGAAGACGAAGAACATTAAGAAATCAGTAACATTGTAAAAATGTTCAAATTCAACTGTTGCGGTATAAAACTAGCAATGAATATTTTCACCAGGGTGACTCTCCCCGGTGAAATAATTCTGCTCTCTTCGGTGCTCCTCAGAGATCACTCACACGCTCCGGCCTGTTTGTGTGGTGAGGGTGCAAACGACAGACACTTTGGTGTCACTCAACTTGTGGTGTCTAGCAGAGAGTGGAAACAAAACAAAAATCTCTCGGGTGAGTTTGCGTTTGCCAATCTCCGGAGTACCTTTTCACTAAGCACCCTGCTAGCACCGAGGAGAATTGCAACTCTGCCTACTACATGTTCCCCGGAAACGTTCCGATGGTTCCGGGAGAGGCCAATATGGTCCAGGATCCACTTTTAGTTTATAATAAAGTTTTTGATGAAAAAAACCAGAAGAAAGAGGTGTCACATGGCAGAACCTGTTCCACAAAAACGGCCATATTTCGGTCAATTTAAGGCCGATTCTTGTAATCGCTTGGTAAATATTTTGTTTTTTCGTATGTTTACTAAAAAAAATGTTTGACAACGGCATCGTGTACAAAAGCTCATCACAAATTCAACATGTGAGACGGCCTCGCCGGAAACCCGGAACAACTCCGGTGTCCGGGGGCCATGGCTAATTATGTTACCAAGACATAAAACTACATTAATTTTTCAGTCGAATGCTACTTAGCGAAATTAAATCGGAAAATATTTCATGAAGTTAGAGCACTTCAAAGTTAATCAAAAATGTGCCTGTCTCGTTCATTTTGTCTATCCCCTGTATATATTATAAATCTCTTGTTTTCGAAGTTTTCATTTTTCCTGTAAATTTGTCCAACTTTCTTCTTTAATAAATGTTTCTTGGGCGTGGCCGAACAGAACACAAAAAAGGCAACTTAAATCGGACGTCCCGTTTTCGAGTTATGCGCGGTCTTACTTATGCCACTCTGTTTTATATATATAGAAGATGCTTAACTTTTTCATTCAGGGTTATATCATCAGGGGTCAACCAGAGAATCAACGTTTCAGAGTTTAATAATCGGATATCAATATACATTTTAACATTCCAGCAGCATTCGACAGCATCCTATTACAGCCAATGGTTGGAGGAGCAGAGTAGCCATATAACGTTAAATATGTATATAAAGATTGTATTATAAAATATAAAAAAATATATTCTTCTATATCATACATGGTATTGACTATATACTGGGTTAGAAGAGAGCATCAGGTTAACATTCAATTGGACGATGAAGTTGTGT
>JASCZW010020462.1:0-12227 GCA_034211315.2 Aedes japonicus | reverse complement strand
CACAGACCATACAGATTTTGAAAACGTTCTACATTATGACCACTTGAGGACCTTCTTAAAACCTATTGACACAGCTGTCTAACTACTGTGATATCGTGGTTGATTTTTTTGTCCTGCTTCATTTCGATTCGTTGCTTTTCTGATTCATTTATGATAAATAATATCAACGGAAAAAAGTTAGCAGAGGATCAAAACAAATTGAGTTTTTTACAGTGTATTATGCTCCAAATTATATATGCGACTGACTGTATTGTGAATAACAACGATAAAGCCGAAAATTAATGCGCCTCGAGTATCTGATTTAGCAACAGCAACAACAAAGTAAAAACAAATATATTTGAGAAAGAGTGAATCCAGAATTTCTGCAATAGATGGAATTTCAAAGGTTATCTAAAGAATGCCGAAGTTGGCCTCGATCTACAATTATTATTTAGCTTTATCTAAATCTGGTGCGTTATGTTTCTGTTTCAATTGGTACTGCTTTTATATCAATATGGCGATTGGAAAAAATGACAGTTTACGAAAGCCAATTCTTAGTAGTTTATGATTAGGGCCTAAAACCAGTTATAAACCGCGCTTTCAACGTTGATTATAAATCAAGAAATTTACAATCAGTCTTCATGTACGGTAGAACAACATTCCTGTACCAGATGCTGCCATCTGAGAAGGTATTAGTTAAGATAAATGACGTTTAAGGCATTGTTAACGATTGGCTTTATGCATATATTTTATCATTTATCATCGCAATGACTACCGACTATTTTTTTTTGTGGATATGGCTGCACCATGTTTTCCCTCAATATGATTGCCGTTTAAATGCATTTACTGGAGGCAAACCGGTTTCGCTCATTGATTTCAACTGCTCACAATGAATAATATAGATAGGTCCCAAAACGGCATTTCAAACAGCATTTACGAGTTAATATCAAAAAAGTCGAACTTGAGAAACGAGTTTTAAGATCGATATAAAAAAGTTGATATGGTTCTTCTGTACTACAAGATATGAAACCTATTAATACTGCTATGAACTTGGTGTACCAACTGAAATTAATTCGTTCTAGTGGCTTTCATGACTTGAACGAAACTTAGTAAAGCCGTATAACGTTTTGTATTGCTTCAGGATGAAGCCTATGGTTCATGAGCCAATTCCGCCTTTTGCTGCCATTAAACAACAATCTTAGTGGTTCTTATATGCCGTTCGACGAACAGGTTCTCAAACTGTGAGTGGGCTTGTTGTAAGCGTGGTAGTCTTCCGATTCTGGTCTTCTTTCTCCTGCTGATGCTTCAGTGAGCTTCAGTATCAACTCTACGGTCACACAACCTGTCATTTCACCAGTCTAGGACCTGCATTAACAAGCAGTGTGACCCTGGACCTTCTCTCCCCTCTCTAGCTAGCTGTGCCCTCTGCCGATTACAATGATGTTCTTTTTGCTCATTACAACTACTACATTGTTATGTTCTGTATTCTTCTATCCTGTGAGGCACGCATTCTTCCCTACTATGAAATGTCGGATTTGTTCTCTTCTGACCTACCCGCATTGGGGATGTTAGGCAAAGTCATCCTGTGCTTGATTCAGTACTATAATACATGCCTTTCGCACAATTTTCAATCCCTTTATTCAATTTTTCACAGCCTGCCGTACTAGACCTAAACATTTTCTCTTAATATCTTGTGTTCTGTAAATAAATTTTAGGTGGACATTAACTCTTGGGGCCTCATAATGATCAGTGAATACTGTTGTTTCCAGCCATCCAGGCCTCGTCCCGGTTCTGGGTCTAATAGTGGAGACGGTCTCTTCAAACTGCGCCTTTGCTCGGCCTGATGCTGCCTCTGCCTGGATCGCTGCCCTGCCCCGTTCTATACTTCTTCATTGACTACCATTACCAGATCATGGGTGGTATCAACCAGTTCGCTGTGAAGTATGGATTGGCGTGCGTGTTGCATACTGGCTCTGGCTAAATATCAACACATTGCCTCAGTAACTGTCTTCAACGACACGCCTTCTCTACCGACTTGACTAACCGTCGCTCAGTAACAACGATAATATTTGTTGGGCGTGGTCCTCGAAAATACAAATACGCCTTCCTGAGCCTCCCGAAGACTCAACGGTTGAACATCACGAATTTGGCGTGTCGCACACAAATTGGGACTCTGCGTGAATATATTCCCACTCAATTGCGTATTAACGACAAACCTTATCGATAAGCACAATAAGCTTTGAGTCTCGGACATAACAATTGCATAAAGTGTTGCTATCGTTTCAATCTCTTGAACTCTACTTATCTGACAGCCAACAGGTTCGTAAGCATACAAATTCTCGACGTTGATTGTAAATTAATTTCATGCACTCGCATTAAAATAAGCTCAACAATTAACGTTTGCCGAACCTTACGTTAGATATGTAACACAAAAGAAAACTCACACGATTTGACGCATCTGATATTTTGGCAGCCTTTCACGCGCACCCATGCACTGTTGGGTGGCAACAACTACGACAATAAATGACATTTTTCCTGCTGCCACTGGTATTCTTTTCCTCCGCTCTGCCAATAATCAAATTCCATATGATGCGACTCATGAACTTCAAACTGCTGTAATCATCGATTAACTGCACGACAAGCGGACAAACACTCAAATAATTTATGTCCGGATGTCTCAAATACCACCACTAATAAACAAAACTAAACTGATGTAACTCTTCTTCAGTTTAATTGTGTTTAAAACAAACAAAACAAAATGTGGAAATACTACTGGAAACTCTCTACATTTGAATCAATTGTATTCACTACATTTTTGCCAAAGCACTGGATGCTATGATTTCCACTGTTATTTAAAGTTAAATTACGAATAATGGTTTGATTTTCGCGAAAACGACACCGTAAAACCTAAACGTCAGTTTCAAAGCACGGCTTGCTGCGATCCTGACAGCCAACGAGTGACTGTTGATGGAAAAAGAACACACGGCTGCATTGAAGCATGATTGTAGATAATAATCGATCCTTTTTGTAAAATCTGCTGCTTAAGCGGTCCGCTCTCTTATTGCCCAGAATCGAACAATTGAAAGGACCCACACAAAGGTGATGACGTGAAGACCAAGCGTTTTAGAAGCTCCTGTATTTTCGATGAGAAAATATGAGCAGTGCTTCCACCGGCACTCAAGGAGCGAATAGTCCTCTGGTAGAATCTGACTTTATCGGTAACATTAAGAGTATTGGTCAAGTATTGATGCGGTAACCATTTCTACGAGAACACAAGAAGGTTGGAAGGTTAACGATCTCGCACTATGAATGTTTCATTCACTTTACCAAAGGTTATGTTTACCTTTCTTTTAATGATCCGTCAGTAAAGAACTTGATTATAGTGTGGAACCAACCCGTCAAATTAAGTAAAATGTCACCGGAGCAAGCAAGCACTGTGGGGTTCCATGAATTGTCAAAGTCGGAGAAGCAAACACGATTGGAAATATTCGGCAAAGGGCAACATCTTGACATTGTTTATTTAATACAGATAAAAATTCAGGTTATTTCTAGATTACAGCCGAAATTTTTCCTCAATTATTTTTTGTGTGACAAACGAAAGACAAGCCCTCAAACGTGGCTATTTTGTATGCAAACCGGGATTTGGTCTTATTGTATTGTACGTTACTATATTTATAAATTCCGCAGAAACTTATATGATTCATTCAAACTGTACATATTAGAAGAAAGGCATTCTATAAAATTGTATGTGATTACGTTTCCATCATTTTTCTCTGTGCACCAACCACCACCAGCAACCCAGTTGAACTCAGAGATATAATTGGATTAGTACCTTCCAGCAGATTCCATTCCATCCGGCAACAGTTTGTAAACAGTTCAAAAGAATTCACTTCAATTTCAGAATGCCATCGTTGCCGCAAGGGCTTTCACTTGACCTGCCAGCTGGTTGGTTGGTTGGTTGGTTGGTTGACTGCTGTAGCCACTTTTGCTCCTCGTGTGCCATCGATCGATCGACCTTAGACTCATGCGAAGCCGGAATAGGCGCCGAACCGGAGGTGCGGGATGTGATTTATATATTTATCGACCCACCGGAGGAGGCCTCTTCAAATCGGTTGAGTAGTAACGACTCCCCGCCCCGTTCTCTCATTCAACGACCGCACTCAAAGACTCACAAACGACACCACAGCTCTTGTGAATCCTTCTTGCAGCACACACAGCCGAGAAGCGATCCGCTCTTCCAAGAGCCACAAAAGCCTTGCAAAGTGTTTGATTTCGATACTTTCGAATGGGGCCATTATTTTTGCTGGAACCGACTTCAAGTGGGCTCTCAAGCTCCC
Organism: Aedes japonicus; assembly: GCA_034211315.2. NCBI lineage: Eukaryota > Metazoa > Arthropoda > Insecta > Diptera > Culicidae > Aedes > Aedes japonicus. The sequence continues at coordinate 7,911 of JASCZW010020462.1, read as the reverse complement.
AATGGTTGAGTGTGGATTTTCAGACAAACAGTTCTGTTTCATTTGTCGGAACCAGCGTGGCTGCTTTGCTTTCCCATCAATTCATTTGATTAAATTTAATTTCCTCTCGCTCCTACGTTTTCCCCGTCCCGTTAGGATAAACATTCCTTTCCTAAGGGTTCGAGAATATGGAGCTTAACCTGAATTCCCGAGCGCCATCGACTCGACGGTAGTTGGGTACGATAGGATGATTCACCGTAAATGAGATTATTCCAGGAGCCGATCTGTTTTATAAGATTAATGAACATGTCTTTTTGTAGTGCAACAAGATAGTAAGCCCTGGGGGTGAATGAGAACCAGGCTTTGTTGGAGGAAATGATGCTTTGAAAAACAATCATTACCCGGGAAACGGGATCGAGTGGGTATGCTCGCCCCAGGAAGCAACGGGAAAAAGCGGATTGTATCGTCATATCTTTCGACTGGAAGACAGCTGCTGTGTTTCTGCAGGTGCGGTGTCCCAGTTGTAACCTACTTCGCAACAAGGATGCTGCTTCGTTTGAAACATGCGCTGGAGATGTGTTCCTCAGATTGGCCTCGGGAAGTCCGGATGCACATTCTACAGAAGTATTTAACAGGGATAATGTGCTGGGAGAGGATTGTCTTGCATGGGATGGAGAACATTTTAATAGCTATTTTGTTGTTTGATTTTTAGGGGGTATCTGAATGTTGCATCGTTTGCGCTGTGCTCAAAGAAAAACCACAACTATCACTTTTGACTTGCATTGCCGATTAGGATGACGCAGTTTCCAAGCATTGTCATGTGTTCCGATTTCTCAATGTTCATGACACTTGTAAAAAACGGCAATCTGGCAACAGCGCAAAGCAGTGGATTTAGTTCACCAGCTCCCTTCTGGACATCATGTCTCTCAAGTGTATGTGAATGTACGTGCAGTACCTACTATACATTCCTGCATGCTTAATTAGACATGTGTATCATCCATGGGAATCCCACCCCATCGTCATATCTCTGATTTGACGACCATCTGCTCTGTGTTGTGTACCGCATCTACCTTCATTTAGGTCACTGGGTGCTGAGAGCAAACTAAGGAGAGCAGTTACGCTCAACAACGGATTAAATTTGCTAATTGGATTAGAATTTAAGATAGAGACTTAATGGTGTTAACGTGTGTAAACACATGATCAGGACAGAGGCATGACTGCTTTGGCTGTTTTGTTGTGACAAGGAACATCGGATGGATGTCAAACCCGTGCGGGGGGTGAGGAGTCGCCTTCGTAGGTACTATGGTTGATTGGGTTGTTTTATTAAATGTCTTTCATTTCATTACGAGGAAGCTCACAGTTTTCAATGTTATGTACGATGATGAATACGTGGTTGAGGCAGAAGTGATTTGATTTCAGGTCTCAGTGATTTCATTAGAAGCTGGTTGGATTAACTTATAAACTTGAATCGATTTGAACTTGACATAAGTTACATGTTGAACGTTGAAACTGAAGAAACAACATCTTAAAGGTCGATAGATTACTGCACACTTCGATAAAATAATGTAAGTTTAGGTGCTCTAAGGCTGATATGATTGCGTGAATATATATTGAGCTAACTAATGCCAGCATAAAATACTTAATTGACCAAAATTACTGCAACAACTATGTCGGTAGGATTTGACTGAATTGAAACAGAAATAAAACGAGTTGATAATCAGTGCATGGATCTGTTCTATATTGGAATAAAATCAACAAACAAAACACTGCTAAACCCAAATAATAACTTACATTTTTGACGTAGGACAACGTCTTTGTTTTCTATACTGGGGTACAATTAAAAAAAAATTATATTGCGACCGTCACGAAAAAATGTCATGTTTTGAGCGTTAATATCTCAGTCGTTTCTACAAAAATGTTCTAAGTGTGTGCCCCAATCGATCGGAAATATTTCTACGCGTCGATGCAAATATAGAAAACTATTGGATTTCAATATTTAACCATTTAAAATAAGATGTTCATAATTTCGTTATTGCAGAGTAAATTTACTACATGCCAAGTATTTTCCTATCACAAACTTCAAATGTAAGTAAGGGTGGTCTCATATGCAGTGAACGATATGAAAGGGGTATACCTTCGCAAGATTCTCCATTCTCTCGGCAGCCTCGGAGTTGTTCATTGCGGTAATGTGCTAGTATTTTATTGGCAGCTGGCGTTGACATGTACCCTGGATGGTGCGCTGGCAATCAACCATTGATTATGCAGTCGGTTAACCAAGCCAGTGCCAGTGGTAAAATTATAGCCAGCCGGTTGGCGCTACCAGGAGCGAAATAAGTGTGATCTTGTTGGCAGCCATCTCTCGGTAAGGCGGTTGAATAGTATAAGCTAGCCACTACCAACATTAGTATGACAACTTAACGGTTAGCTGCCAGTTAGCAGAGAATTGATTTCATTAATCTGATAAGAACTGTTGCATATATGGTGCTAGTATTGCTGTGAATGCCGATGAATTGTCGTACAATATAAGTAAAGATGTGATTAGGCCAGGCGACAGGTCCCAAGAAGATCGATCGAACATGAACCATTTAAAATCTACCCTCTTTAAGACGAATAATTATATTTTCCCAGCTAAAGAATTTGTTTGAATTGAAGCATATCTAACATACCGTTCCAAATTCTTATCAATTGGAAGCCATTATTGGTTTTAAAAAGTTTCAGCGCCCCCTGCGTTTTTGTACAATTTCAAACACGGCTCGGAAATTTAAACGTTCTCTATATTATTTCAAAGCGCACACATAAAGCAAGCTTAAGACAAGAGCAGCATGCCAAATAGACATTTTACAAAGACCGTCACGAAATCAAGCTGAACAATGCATTAGACCCTAAGTAACATTGGTAGACTGTCTTCGTCGGCTATGTAAAAACATGTTCAGGATGCAAGGATGCAATACGTCAAAAACATCAGCAAATCGTTTAATAGACAGACTCTTATCAAAAGAGAAAGTCTAGATACTCAATGACAAAAGGTATGTCTGTCTGTCTGTCTGTCTGTCTGTTTTTAGGACCGAGAAAGGTTCTTAAGAAAGTTAGAGGCCCTTCCCTTTTTTGAAGGGGGGGGGGCTCCCTCGGAACACATATTTCTGCATAACTCGAGAGTTGATCAAGCAAAGGAAACCAAGGCCTTAGGTCCTAAGCAATATTGGTCCTACGGCTAAGTTGAAAAATGTTCAAGTATTTTCAACACGTAGTAAAGTGTAATTAATGATGAAATACGTCAAAAAAAATCAGCAAATCGTTTAATAGACAAACTATTTCGAAAGAGAAAGTCGAGAATCTCTAAGTGTTACTCAATGACAAAAGGTATGTCTGTCTGTCTGCCTGTTTTTAAGGCCGAGAAAAGTTCTTAAGATAGTTAGAGGCCCTTTCCTTTTGTGAATGAGGGGGGGGGAGTCTCCCGTGAAACACATATTTCTGCATAACACGAGGGCTAATCAAGCAAAGGAAACCAAATTTAGCAAGTAAGAGTTTTTGCAAGCAAGAAATGTTTCTATGGTGATTTGAGATCCTCCCCTCCCTGGAAGGGAAGGTTGTTATATAATTGAAACAGAAGTTTCTGCAAACACAAGAACTAATCAAGCAAAAGGAACCATATTTTGCATGTGGGGTTTTCTGGAGGCAAGAAATGTTTCAACGGTGGTTCGACCCCTCTCCTCGCTCTGGTAGGGGGAGGGGCTCCTATTCAAATTGCCTTACTCTAACGTTTTCCTTACTATAAGAAACTATCCCTGCACTGTAAGATCATAACCAAGCAAGCCAAATAATCAACACCGTTGTAAGTGTAAGTAAGGACCGATTGCTTTGAGCCAAAAACTTAATCCATTTCAAAACTATCCAGACGTTGATTTATCTCTACGATCCACTGTGCTATAAATCCGAAGTTTGATCTAGGATACAGAAAGAGTTTTGTCACAATAGGCAGCAAAGTGTCCAGCATTTAACGGACACTTGTCGTTTGTTTGACAAAAAGTCTACAGACAAACGATCTAATGGCAAAAGGTCGAAAGAACAACAAACCAATGGTATAAAAGGTTGAATAAAGGGTGTTTCGATCGAAATTTGGGTGACTTACACTTGACGCATTTCCTTTCATCGTGCATTAAGAACTTTTGTACACCCCTCATTTTGAAGATGTGTGCGTGTGTATTTTGATTTTGAGATTAGCACTTCAGTTATCAAAATGTCGTTGAAGGAAGAGAAGCAACGCATCAAAATTTTGCACGTTCATGGCCAAAATCCAAACTACTCTCACGACAAGTTGGCGAAATTGTTGAATGTGGCTAAATCAACTGTTGCCAACGTATTAAAAGTGTTCGGTGAAAGTTTGTCGACAGCCAGGAAAGCTGGATCGGGGGGGAATCGAAAGCCGGAGGCCACAGCGACAACAAAAAGAGTTGCCCGCTGTTTCAAGCGGAACCCCAACCTCTCCGTCAGAGATGTCGCAAAGAAGCTGCAAGTGGCGCCTTCAACCGTGCATAGAGCTTAAAAACGGGCTGGATTGTTGACTTACACAAAGCGAAAGTTGCACACGACGATGCTGACGAAGCTAGATTGCGTGGTACAGGACGTTGAATCTTACGTTATGGCAGACTTTAAATAGCTTCCAGGACAGAAATTTGCAGATATTTTCAAGCACATCAAACTGTCAAAGTTCGCGAAGAAATATCTGGTGTGGCCATCTGTACATTGCGATCGGAACCATCAAACAGGAAATTTATCTGGGTGAGTGCCTACAAAAGCGTCTAGTGCCTTTCCTGCAGCGACATGATTGTTCCGTTCTGTTTTGGCAGGATTTGGCATCTTGCCATTACGGAAAATAGGCCATGCAGTGGTATGCTGCCAACTACGTTCAAGTGTTGTCCAAGGACAAGAACCTTCCCAACACGTCAGAGCTACGCCCAATCGAACAGTATGGGCCAACCTCAAGCGGAACCTTAAGAAGACTCAAAAGCTGTTGTAAGCGAGATACAGCTCAAGGCACACTGTACCGGACGAATGACCCCTAGGGTTAAAGTCCCATAAAAATAATAAAGAAGAAGAAGAAGAAGCACACTGGCGTTCTGCGGCGAATAAAGTAGACAAGGAGACTGTACAAAATCTTATGGCAGGTGTTTAACGAAAGACCTGGCAATTTGCATTTGATAAAAATGAAGCTTAGCTGAATGTTTCTCCTGTATTCGGTATTAACTGAACTTGAAAAAGAAAAAGAATTCGACTTATTAATAAAAACTTTGATCCACTCAAACACATTATTGTTTGACCAAATTTTGATCGGAACACCTTTTAGCCAAAGGTCGAATGAAAAGAAGACGGATAAAGATCGAATGGACAAAATGTTGAATGAAAAAAAACGTCAAATGAAAAAGGTCAAATAACTTGAAAACGATTGTATGAAAACATGGTCGAGAGATTAAATGTCAAGTGACAAAAATTCGAATGATTGAAGGTCGATAGAACTAGAAGATCTAAGGTATTAAAGGTTGAAAACATTCAACGTCGAATGAACAAAAGTTCAAATAATTCTAATGGATGAATGAGAGAAAACATATTTGAATCATCGCTTTACTTGAACTCATATGTCGAATTGATGCAACTGACATAATGAGTGAGTAGCAAAATTTACTAAAAGTACTAATTCACTTCAAATTAACTGCAAATCGATTGTATTTTCACTGCGTTCGATTTCAGTGAGACTCTCCTTGTGGTATGAAAAATATTTGGAAAAATATGCTCAATCGTATTCATTGACACTCCTTGTGCTTATAAATTCATGTGTGAATAATGCTACCAAATCTCAGTTTCATGCATATTCACGCATTTATCTTCACAACGCCAAAAACTCATGGCTGTCATGACTCCAAGGGTACGTTTTGGCATGCTGGGTTACGTTAGTTTTCTTTCCACAGATGTGTTTCTATTGATGAAGGAAAAATGGGTTGTCAGTCTAACTGTCAGATTTAATGTAGCAATAACTTAACTAGGCGACACTTCTGTGCAAGATGTTTTTAACGTAATTAGATTTGAAATTTTACACTAGAAATTATAGTTGTTTTGTTCGAGCAGGAATTTCTATCTGCGGTTTGACTTTACTCGGAGCAGGCTTCAGGAAGAGTTTGAGACAATCGAGGAACTGGAGGTTATCGGTCATCAACCAAGTTTTGTGTCTTTGGGATTTTCCGAACACTGCATAAGTTTAATTTTTTTTTTTCAATTATTTATTTTCCGTCGGCCTATTTCCCAACATGGTGACAATGACAAATTATTAGTCTTCCATGCTATAGTTCTCCTTGTGTACGCTTCCCTTATCACAGTTCCTCCATTGATTATGATCTTTCCATGAAACAAGCTTATTCAAGGAGTTCCAGATCAACTTCTGGCCTATTATAATTCCCTCATATTTTTATTGAAAAGTACCGGACATGTCAATTGCAATAGTAGATTTTTCACTGATGGATCGCGCATTGATGGATCCACTGGTTTCGGTGTTCTCAATGAATACTTATCTGCCTTCCGGAAACTTCAGGAATCTTGTTCCTTATATGTTGCTGAGCTGGCAGCAATCAATTTCGCTTTGGGGATAATTTCCGGCATGCCCATAGACCATTATTTCATCTTCTCAGATAGTCTCAGTTCTATTGAGGCCCTGCAGTTGATGAAAACAGTGAGGCACTCATTTTACTTCCTTGCACAAATAAGGGAGCAGATGTGTGCGTTGGTCGAAAGATCATTTAAGATTACCTTTGTATGGGTCCCCTCACATTGCTCAATTCCAGGCAATGAGATGGCGGACTCTCTAGCAAAGGTGGGCGCACAAGAAGGCGAGATTTTTGAAAGAAGAATTTCACATGATGATTCACATGATGACGTCGACTGGGATTGAACCCAGACCCACTGGGGTGCCAGTAGCAGTCACGCTTACCACTGCACCACCGACGCCGGCATAAGATTTAATCTATCTATTTTTTATTTCACACTTGCAATCTTGACCGGGTAGCGATTTGCCGACAAATGAGCTAGACATTAATTGAATCAACATGAAAACATGAGCCAAATTTACAGTTGTGGTGGCCCGGGAGCCATCAACTTGTGGGTTAATGTTTTGGCCTTAGCACAACTATGTCCATGCAATACGAAAGAATAAGTGAAATGCATTTTATGGCAGCCCCTAAAATGTTGGAGCCTAAAGCCGTGCCCCCTCCAACCGGTAGCTGCCATATGCTGGTTTAAACTGACCATGTCCAATGCATTCATTGTCAAACATACAAATCGACAAATATTTTTCATAAGGACTCAAGTGATAAACGTAATCAATGACTCTTTCCGTAAATATCTCGTGACACGAAGTGTTCTCATGTAAGTCACCAGTTCCACCACTCTTCCTCTTCAAAATGATGTGGTGGATTACACAGATAAAAAGAAACACTGAATTTTCTGCGTTATCTAATGCACATAAAGGGAATGCTAGATTTGACAGAAAATAATATTTCATGTAAAAACAAGCCAGATAACGCCTAAATCGAGCCTGTTGAATGAAAGATTGCAAACAATATCGTTGTTTACGCTCATTTGGCTTGGAATTACACGAGGGAAATTTTATGCGCTTGTTAAAATTAATTATTTTTTCTGTGTAATGACTTCAGTTTTCAATATCGATAAATTTGCTGAAAAATCCATAGCTTACGCTTTTCAGTGCAACCCTAATGAAAACTCTATGTTGAATTTACCACTCTCAAATGAATGCCTTAAACAATTAAACATACAATATTTTTGATAATATGCAGTAGTTGTTTAAACACAAGACAATTTGAACCATTTGCTACCCGGTTTTGAGGTCCCTGAAAGGGAAAGCCAAATTTTCAATCTCCTTAGATTATA
>JASCZW010020461.1:0-12220 GCA_034211315.2 Aedes japonicus | reverse complement strand
AAATTGAAAGAAATACGTCAAGTTGATATTGACCAAATTTTAACCGTATCGCCCTTTAGCACGGGATTGCAGCTGTTGCAAGTACTCGGGGTACCAGCGGGACCAGATCTTCTGCAGCTGCCTCTGGGTGAGGTCCAAGTGGTCCAAACGGTTGTCGACTTTTCCTTCCAGTTGGAATCCGTAACCGCTTGGAGGTTGTTTCCGACGTCTTGGTCGTTTAACTCCTCCAGTATCGGTATCAGAGGCCGAGAATTGAGACACATCTCGACTTGAGCCAGTCAGTAGATACTTGTAGGCCAAGTTTACATTGCCGACTATCTTCAGCAGATGGTTCTTTGCCGATTTGACTGCGGCCTTCCAGAGGCCTCCGAAGTGTGGTGCTCGCGGTGGAATGAATTTCCAGACAATTTCGTTTCCGGAGTACCAGTCGAAGGTTGGGTTTCGATCGGCGGCTCCAGTCTTCAACATGCGGTAGAATCGGTTGAGTGCATGTGATGCGCCTTGGAAGGTAGTGGCGTTGTCCAAATGGAGTTCCACAATCCTTCCTCTGCGGGTGACTAGAGGACGGAGTGCAGTTTGGAACGCTGGAGTCGATAAATCACTTACAAGCTCGATGTGGACTGCCTTGGTTGAAAAGCAGACGAAGATAGCCACGTAGACTTTCGTGGGATCACGGTTTCTAACTGCTGACTTGATGCAAAGGGTCCACAATAGTCGACACCACAAACGGAAACCGGACGCGTCGGTGACACTTGCGATACCGGCAGATCGGCTGTGCTCTGCTAGACTAGAGTGGGCATGCATTGAAAACAAGTGTGGCATTCGTGAAATACGGACTTGACTAGATTTCTGCCACCAAGAATCCAGAACTTCTGGCGTAGAATGGCCATCGGGAGTTGTGGCCCTGCGTGCCGTAGACTAACGTGAAAACTGCTAGCAAGCAGAGCAGACTGTGGAGGTTTGGCGTACAGAACGATCGGGTGTTTATTTGTGACGGATTGTCCAGATGATGACCTAGCGAAACGTTCACCATTTGCGAGATCCGATAACTCCGCAGCAAACGGTTCCTTCTGCGGTAAACGGCATAGCAGGTTGTGGGGGCTTGGAAGTGGTGAGTGATACGATGAATGATGCGTTGAATTGGTCACCAATGGTCAACGTAGGGAGAGATGATCCGGAACTGCGCTCCTTCAATTGTTGAATGTAGCGACCGCAGAATGCAATACCACGACGTAACTTGTTGTAGCGAGGGTAGCGAGTTAACAGATCTCCACAGAAACCAGCATGTGCGGCGGTCATTACCACAATCGGGTCCTTGCGCCCTTCTTCGGACGACGCAGGGGAGTTTTCTTGGTAGATGACGGTCTTGGGCCGACATTCCGGTGACAGTGAGAGCCAGGAAGGGCCATGCCACCAACGGAAGCAATTGATGTTGTCCGTAGGTGGTATTTTCAGAACCAGCTATGTGCCTCCAGTGGTTTATGATTGTGGTGGATCGGAATAGCGCGCAGCCATTGAAGCACAGTGCTGGAATCAGACCAAAAATAGGCCGTAGTGGTGATCTTCAGCGATGCCTCCACTTTCCTGAAGTGATGCGTTGCCAGATGTGCTGCACAGAGCTCCAGTTTGGCGATGGAGTGGTGCGTGGACAGCGGGTGACCTTTGACTTCAACGTCAACAGACGGACAAAACAACAAGCTCCATACGCAACGGAGGATGCATCGGCGAAAAAAAGGAAATTGAATAGTAGCAGCGTTGGACGAAAACACGAAACGAGGAACTTGGACTTCAGCGAGAATTTTCAGCGAGCTGTGAAGCTGCTTCCACTCGTGTTACTGCGGCAGCGGAGAATCCCATGCGCAAAGAATTCCGCCTTGCTTCAATGTCCATTGACGCTGCATGAAGAGATTTGCTTTGGTGATTGTACCGAAAAGGCCCATTGGGTCGAAAATCTTGGCGATGTATAACATCACCTTCCGCTTAATAAAGATGGCAGCTGGGAGAAGTAATTCTACCTTGAATCGAAGCTTGTCGGCCTTCGGATCCCACAGCAAGCCGAGTGTGAAAATCATCTGCTCATCCTGGAGAACTTCTTGGGCGTTTGACGCCTACTTTTTCAGCGTAAATCCAGCGGAACTGTATCATGGCAGAGACTTCAATGCAAAGAGTTTTGGCGGACTATAAATCGGGCGTGCCGGACAACAGGTCATCGGCGTAAAAATCTTCCACCACTAGGTCAACAGCAGTGGTATTCAACTCAGCTTAATCAATGGCCCTTCCGTATGTGACGGTCTGTAGTTTGAACGTAGCGATCTAGTGGGACGGACATCTGCGATAGCGGATACAGAAGGAAACGGCAATTATCGGTGTACATTTTCTTGACGTCTGCTACAATAGCAATGCGTCGAGTCCGGACAGGTCCAACAGGTACCGTGTCGTTCAATGAATAGCCATATGAGATCTTGCATGACGCGTCAAAAACTACACTGACCTTCCTGGTCGTGCTGGATTGCTATAAATCGACGTGGTGGGGAATGTAGCAGTGTTCAATTTGATCATATACCGGCTCTGGCATTTCGTGCATGTGACCAAGCTGTACATGAATAGGTGGTATGAGTCCTTGGTGGCTGGAAATCTATCCAGCCTGTTCGGGATATTCAGTCCTCGGGAGACGCACGATGTGCCGTCGTGCAGCATTGCGCGTCGTTGTAGTGGCGTACAGCTCTTTGCATATAACTCCTTCGATGGATCGAATTGAAGTCGATGGAATTGTTTTCATGTCACAAAATTTGCGTAGAGCGGCTTCCAGTCCAGAACCCTGGTAGCCGAACGAGATGTGGGACCAGTGACCGCCCAACCAATGAGAGTCTCGACTACCCACGGAAGACCTTCATCCAAAGAAATCTTCTGTCCCGTGTGGAGTTCCCAGTACGTTTTGCTACCGATGACGAGGTCTACGTTTCCGGAAACATTGAGTTGTCTCTGCTACAGATCTGCTAGATCAACGCTTGGAGTTTTCCACGCCGAAATGTCACTAAGACAGTTCCAACACAGGCGCTTTTGGGAAGCCAGCTCTCGCCGTTGACTGACGTTCTTCCCGAGAAACACCAAATAGAATGATTGTCCAAACAGGAAAGCGGACACAAGTAGCTTGGAGTGAATGAGGCTGATGGATTGGCCGAAATTTACAGCTTGAAGCCTTTCTGCTGAAAGCCAGCCACCTTCGACGAGGCTGGTTGATGACTGTCTAGCCCAACTAAATCGAGAATCCCCACCCGCTGATATATAAAGTCGGCCAGTTCGTCGTACTTCACATCGTCCTTGTGGCTAGTCTTCTCCTTGTACGAGAAAAGGTAGATTAGTGGCAAATCCCAAAATTCCTCCGGTTCGCCCAGTTGATAATCGTCGACCAAATCGTGGATGCGTGTTGCACACTCCTGTTTGACTGCTGGCAACTCGTACAATGCCTTGAAGAGATGTTTCTTGCGGTATTTGCAGTTGCCGTACCTCTTCAGAAGAGCGTCTCAAGTTGTCCACTGACTCGAAAGGCTTCTTAGCCCTACATTCGAGAGACAGGAGAAGATATTGGAGCTTGGCGACTCTTGGAAATGTCGCCGTTCACGTGGATCATCGAAGTGAAAGTCTTCATTGAACATTGGCAAGTCGCTTTTCGGCAGACGGAGGTGTAAGTGTGCTTGATGTTGATGTGGAGCGAGTTCTGAATCATTCAGTACCGACTGAAACATGACATGTTGCATCTAGTGAACTCCAAGCGCCTTTGTGTGAATTGCTTCCGGCAAGATCATTTCGCCCGTGATTGTTTCTTGAATTCTACATGGCGAGTGTGTAGAAAGCGACATCATTCTCTTCTTCACTCTGGATTCTCTAGTGCTTCCAATTCATCCAACCAACATTCCAGTTCCACAGCAAGCCAACGAAATTTCTACCCAGTGCCGTCGACAAGCAACTCCTCATCTAACGACCAGCGCAGAGTTCAATCCGCTTCTGCGATCACCAAACCGGACGATGCACAGTACGCCAATGTTGCTCGAGATCCTGTTCCTACAGTTTTCATGCTAACTGTTGTCCTTCGAATCGTGGATGTGTATGGCAAGGAGCATTATGCACGTGCTCTGCTTGACAGTGGATCCCAGCCAAACTTGATGACGGATCGTTTGGCTCAATTACTGCGACTGAAACGCCAAAAATCCAGCGTTGAGGTCCAAGGTATTGGAGAAAAACCGGAACACGCCACTGAGTCCGTAAATACCGAAATACGTTCCCGAAGATGACATCCAGTCTTCCTGCCAGTACTTTGTCAATAGATCATTGGAAGCTCTCCAAAGACATTTTCTTAGCTGATCCTGGCTTCAACCGTTCTAGTGAAGTGGACCTGATCCTGGGGTCACAGCATTTCTTTGACTTCTTTCCCACATCCGCCAGAATCCAGCTATCGAATTCTCTGCCGGTTCTTGTAGATAGCGAATTTGGATGGATCGTCACAGGTGGAGATCACCTAGCTCCCTTATCCAAGAATTTCGTGTCGTGCAAGACTGTAACTGTTTCCATGTTTACACTGGAGGAAAGCATGGAAAGACTTTGGAAGACTGAGGAGATCACTACTAGACCTGCAGTTTCCATGGAAGAAAAATTTTGTGAGGACTACTACGTATCGACCGTTTCCCGAACCAAAGAAGGACGTTATGTGGTGCGCTACCCGAACCGTGAAAACTTCGCTGCCATGATCGGAGAATCTAAGCAGACAGCTCTGCGGCGGTTCAATATGTTAGAAGGACGGCTTGCCAGCAAATCCATGGGACACATGCGTCATGCCCAAAGAGATGAACCTTCTGATAAGCCGGTGTTCTACCTGCCACATCATCCGGTCATAAAGAAGCAAGCACGACAACCAAAACCCGCGTCGTGTTCGACGGTTCCAGCAAGACAGCTTCTGGGTTCTCTTTGAATGATTCACTGTGCGTGGGACCAGTCATACAGGATGATCTTCTAACCCTGGTGATCAGGTTCCGCAAATTTCTCGTAGCGGTCATAGCGGACATTGCAAAGATGTACCGCCAGATATTATCCACCTTCGACGATGCCCTGCTCCAAAGAATCATCTGGCGATCCAATTCTTCCGGCCCTCTCTCTGTATATGAACTCCTGACAGTTACTTACGGCCTCGCTCCGTCTTCGTTTCTGGCAACGCGCACCCTGCAGCAACTCGCGACCGATGAAGGGAATTCCTATTCACTCGGTGGACCCGCACTGCTAAAATCGTTCTACGTCGACGACTTGATAGGAGGAGCCGACTCCGTTCCAGAAGCCATCCAATTGCGCGACGAGTTGACAGAACTTCTGGCAAAAGGAAGATTTCCCATTCGTAAATGGACATCAAACAAACTGGAGGTTCTTGAAGGTTTAGAAGCTGATTGCATAGGAATTCAATCGAATGTTCGGTTTGACTCAGGCGAGACTGTTAAGACCCTAGGCATCTGCTGGGAGCCGGAACGAGACCAATTCCGATTCAACTATCACGTTGCCCGAAATGTTCCTCGCACAACCAAACGATCCATCCTTTCAGCCATAGCTCAGCTATTTGACCCATTGGGCTTAGTAGCACCCATCGTCGTACGAGGCAAAATTTTAATGCAGGAGCTCTGGTTGACAGCTTGTTCTTGGGATGATGAAATCCCGGATTCATTGAAACAGAAATGGGAATTGTTCTACCATGAACTTCCGAATTTATCCAGCTTTCGGATTGATCGCTACGCTTTCCAATCCAATTCCCAAGTTCAATTCCACACCTTTTCAGATGCATCAGAAGCTGCGTACGGCGCTTGCACCTACGCACGATCCGTGGACTCAAAAGGCAACATTAGACCCTGCTGTTGGTTGCTAAAACCCGTGTGGCACCGCTTAAGAAGTTGTCGATTCCAAAACTTGAACTGTGCGCAGCCGTGATCGCAGCTCAGCTGCATTGTCGAATCATCGAAGCCTTGGACATGGAAATCGCTGGATCCTTTCTCTGGTCTGATTCCACGGTGACGCTTCAATGGCTGAAATCCCCTCCTAGTACGTGGAAGACATTTGTTGCCAACAGAGTGTCAGAAATTCAGACAGCTACACATGGTGCAGAATGGAACCATGTAGCGGGCTCCCAAAACCCCGCTGATTTGTTGTCCCGTGGGATGAAAGTTGCAGATTTCCTGGACAGTGCACTCTGGAAAACGGGACCTGATTGGCTATCCCGTCCTGCAACGGCGAATTTCCCGTCAAACGTTTCAGTATGCTGAAATCCAGTTGGTTCAGTAGGTCTGAATTCCAGGACAGTTTGGACGACCTAGCACATCTAAAAAAAATAACTCCTACTGTTTTCAATCATTCAAGCACTAATTCAATCAGAACACAGCAGATTGCTTGTATAATGACGCTTGTAAAATTTTAGTCCTGTAAGAGTTAATTCAAAGAATATTGCACTGTACAATCTGTACGGTTTACATTTAGTTGCATAGTCCTACGTCATCATTCCAAACAACCCAATGGGGCTGTACCTTGTAGTTTTTTTTTAAATTGTACCCCAGTATAGAAAACAAAATCGTAGTCCTACATCAATTAAGTGGGCACAAGAGCACCTTTCATGGACAATTAGTGACTGGAAGAAGATCATATGGTCAGATGAGACTAAACTATTGCTATTTGGGTCTGGTGGTATCACAAGACAATGGCGGACGACCGGCGAAAGCTTGAAAAAGGAATGTTTAAGGCCGACAGTCAAACATGGTAGAGGAAAATTCTTGCAACTTCATTATTTGTTAAATAACTCATCCATGACATCGTCTGGTGTTGTAAAGCTTAAATTATATTGAAGCGAAAACTTCTGGAATTAAACCGTCCAAATATTGAAAATGGCCCGTAGATACACGTTCCAGCAAGATGAGGACCTAAAGCATAAGTCAAAACTGGTTTCGCCAAAATCACCGTTTTGGAGTGGCCAGCACAGTCACCTGACCTCATCCCAATAGAACAGTTGTGGTCTATTTTGAAAATTAAGATTCAAGACAGGGGGCTAGTCACTCTGACACGTTGTGTTTGTGTTTCAGTGTGTGGGAAGTGTGTTTTTGTGTTTCAACATACCTGTCAATACTGCAATCGAAAATTTATGCTTATTGGCAACCATGGATCTTTTTGACGTTTTAATGCACTGCACACTTGCACTCAATGACGTCAATATAAGGTCTGGCCCAGTAGCCACAACAATATCAGTGAAATGAGCAAAAATTCGCTCATGACACCTAATACCACTGCACTCCTTCGCGCACGCTTGCACTAAAGCTCGGAAAGTGCTACGTCTAGTGCTATTTATTTTGATTCGTTTGCTCCGTGATTGTTTATTGTATGCGCTAAAAAACTTAATTTTTCAACCGATTCCAGTCTACCGATGATGGAAAATTGGCTCTTTATCGCTACTCAATTGTCAAGTCTCAGCGTTTGAAAGTTTGTGTGGCAAAAATTCAATTACCTCAGTTAAATTCACTATAAATGATCCATGTTATCAGGAGGAAATGTTTCTGCTTAATAAATGGCATTTGTATCATGATTATTTCCACTATTCAGCATTTATAATAAACGTTTGAACAATTTGTTTTTATCTGAACCTATGCCCGCCAATAGAGAGTTCAATAGTGTAACGTCATCACTCGTCGGCTCAGCAATGTTTACATTATTTTTGCTTCCAATACAAGCAAGCAGTGCGTTGCCCCAGACCTTATATGAACGTCATTGCACTCACATCAAACAAACAATCAGGGATGCCATATTCACAGACATGTCTGTAAATTTGCAGACTTTTCATTTTTATTACAGACTTTTTGAACGATGCAGACAGTTCGCAGACATTTTATTTATGTTGCAGACTTTTACAGACATTTGAAATATTTTTTAAAATTCAAAAGAAGGTATTCTCTGAAGTTAGGATTTAAAACGTACGAGGATCTGAACAGTATAGTAAATATGGTAAGAAGCTTTGTTGAAATATTTTAAACCATCGTAGGTATCATTTGAAGTAGAAATCCTTGAAAAAACGACAGTTGTGGGCTACTTGGAGACACAATGGGCCTGAAGATAAGTATCGTAATTATAGGCTCTTTCCGAGGGTAACATGGAGTCCCTACTTATGGTAGTGTTCAATCCCACGCGTGTTCAAACCCATGCGAAAAATTACTGTCAAAGCGTTGGTAATATTGGTCCTTTGCTATGAAGTCACAACGAAAATCAAGGTTCACAACAATACAAATCATATTTGAGAAATTTAGAGACTTCCTCAAATAAAATGGCTATGGTCAGGTAAATACTTCTCAGAGGTATTGGGAGCAAACAGTTCATGCAAGAAGAACCTTCAAAATTTCGTTTCCGAAGTTCAAGATTATACTTACCAGAATTTCAAGACAGAACTTCCCCAAGAATCAGGAGAGGACTAATCAGAGCTCCAGGAAGAAGTGTAGGGGAGTGGGCTTCTCTGAAGTTTGGAATTTTTCAGAGTTTTTGGAGTTCTTCCCAAAAATTCAAGATTGAACTTCCTAGAAGTTCAGAAAAACAAACTTTACCAAATTTCAGACGGAAGTTAATCAGGAAAGACACTATCTATAATTTCTCAAAAAGTCAGGAAAAAAACCCTCAGGACGATGCTTCATAGAAGTTGAGGAGAAAACTTCTCTCAAGTTCAGGAAATAACTTCCCAGAAATTCTGGAACAAACTTCTTGAATGGTTAGTTGGAATTTCCTAGAAGTGCTTGGCAGTTTCTCCAAAGCTCAGAGGAGTACATTCTGCATTTCAGAATAAGAATTTCGCAAAATTTTTAGCGAGAAAAAATGAAACTTTCCAGGAGCGTTGGGGGTACTTCCTTCTAATTTGAGCACGAATTTTCCAATAGTTCCGGAACTAACTTCCCAAAGCTCAGGAGAAAACTTCCCAAAAGTTCA
Organism: Aedes japonicus; assembly: GCA_034211315.2. NCBI lineage: Eukaryota > Metazoa > Arthropoda > Insecta > Diptera > Culicidae > Aedes > Aedes japonicus. The sequence continues at coordinate 3,238 of JASCZW010020461.1, read as the reverse complement.
GAAGAGGACTTCCCTAGTAGCACACTTGTTGCCGTTCGGTTGAGATAACATAAATATGACTTGCTAAGTCATAATCAAGTAACTACAACTAATTATGACCATAGTGTGCAACTTGGGTTCTCAGAAGCCCAGGAAGAAACTTCAAGAACAAATATAAGGGAATTTTGGAATATAATTTTCGTTGCAGTTCCGGATTGGACCAATCAGAAGTTTAGAAAGAATATGCTAAGAAACAAACTACCCCGAATTTCAGGAAGAAACCTGCCAGAGAGGTCACTACTTGTAGGGTCAAGAAGGAATTTTTCAAAAAAATCAGTAAAGAACTTCTCAGAAGTTCACAAGAGGACTTCTCAGAAGTTGCGAAGAAACCAAAAGTTTAGTTGAAACTACCCAGAAGTGTTAGAGAGCTTCCCTATAGTTCCGAATCGAACATTCCCGCATTTCAGAATGAGAACTTCTCGAAGTTTACAAAATTTCAGAAGTTATGGTAGATTCTCTTGATAAAATCAGGAAGAAAGTTTCCAGAAGTATAGAGGGATCTTTCTAGTAGTTCAAGCAGGAATTTTTCAGAAATTCAGGAACGAACTTTCCAGCGCCACTGTTGGCTGTTGGAAGTTACCGTGGTGGAGTAAGGTTTCTATGAGTTGTCAAACCATCGGAATCGGCGGAAACTACCGGCTGAACTTTCCGCTCCTCCCACGGAAGCTGACAGCAGCGACAATGCAATTGTGCCATGCAGCACGAGCAGACTGCGCTGGCAAGAGTCAATTCGGTGGGATGTTTGTGCCAGTGGAAATCAGACCAATATGGGGACTGGCGTGACCTGAAATGTCTACGAATGGGACAAGAACGACAACAGACGAAGGCCTTGAATTGGTTTGCGGATCCCGCCACGATATCCGGACTGGTGCTGTTCGTTCTCGCGACCGGTCTGGCTGGGCTGGGATTGCTGCGTTGGGCGACATCACCGTCAGAGCATTGATGGACGGGTTCGGCATTGGAGCTTTGGTTGATTTGAGGTTGATATGTGTCTTCATAAATGAGTCGTTGGTACCTAGTCTGATAACCCAAATGTGACAGAAAATGCGCCACGCAAATATTGCAATCATTTCTTGAGAAAGCCGCATGATTCTGAAAAGGCAATTTGCTCATCTTGATCTCAAGCGTTTGGTGACATAAACGGAAGCCTGTAATGTTGCGAGCTACGCTGATTAGTGCCTAGACAATCGAAGCAATCGTAGGAGTCTTTATTCGTTTATCTTAAACTTGAAAACTCTTTCGTCTTAAATGATCATCAGACTCATTCCCGAACCCATCAACTAATACAGAGCTGACCTCACATTCTAATCTAATCTCACACTAACGCAGCCAATGTTTGAAAGCATTCTGTAAAATGATGGTTTCTTGAATACATCATTTTCTTATCATGAGCCAACTGCGTAACATATGTTCCTGTGAGAGGTTTCAAGAAAAGAGCAGTTCTAGAAAGGTATCTGAAATCGCTCTACAGCTTCAAATCAAGGGAAGGAAGAAAGCGTGGACCTTCAGTACCAATCGCCTTCACACGTTAGACATATGATCATTTGTACTTTTATTTTTGGGAGCATCGATGCTAGAAAGATGAGTTTCATGCTCCCTTTGCCTGTAGGGTGGGTTCAGACCATTTGAGCCAAAGCCTACTCTCTCGCTCTGTTCTTTGTTCTTTCAGCATTTCAAGCATTGCTGCAATGGTCCCTTGTGCTCTCAACCTAGTGTTCTAAATGCACTTCCACAGTTATTAATTGAGAGCTTTCGATGCCAGTGTACCATTTTCGAATTAGTGTGATTGAGTGGCAAGTACAATCGCTGCCTATACCCAAGAGTCGAGAAATTTTCCTTAACGGAAAATTCCTAGGCCAGACTGAAATTGAACCCAGTCACTCCACGTGGTATGGTTTATGCTGCGTTTTACCGACTGACCTAAAGAAGACCACTCCTTGTCTCTGTACGTTTTTATATAACCTCTGATGCTGAGACTCTTCACTGTCAGAGACTTCCGGTAGCTCATACCGTTTGTAGAAAACACCGCACACCATCACATTGTCATTTTTATCCGCATCGAAAAATGAAACAAAATCATGCAAAATTGAAACACAATTAATAAACGATAATATCAAAAACACGATTCATTACGCATTGAGAAACTTTGCTGAAGATGTCAGTTCTCTGCAATGAGTCTGGAATGTTTACATGCATTTCGGTTAACACGAAGCTAAACTAAAACTTCCTTTCTATGTAGCAGATTGCTACCGATTTTTTTTTTCCAATGCATTTTTGACACGCCAAAACCTGCCAAATGGCGCATAAACATTGACTCTAGGTTAAAATTTCGAAATTCACAGGGGTTGAAATTGAATTGATTAACCCTAAAGGGCAACTTCAACGGTGGTCAAATCGTGGACCGGGATTTATTTTCTTTAGACCAAACGCCAAAACATCGCTGCACTGGTGTTGTAAATTTTTGTTTTTACACCGGATCTATTTTGCATCAATGTCTAAATCTGTGCATATGATTTGATCTATACTTGGAGCAATTTGGAACAAGAAAAATACCGTTCCCAAAACACTACACGCTGCTAGACAATACCAATTAATGAGTAAAATTTCAGCTTGTGAGCCAAAAAGTGGCCGTGTTTGGTGCGGGTGATGCTGGTGCTGGACAGAAAGTGTTGTCGCTCGCCTCGGTTGCTGATAATTACATTTCAGAGGCTTGGGCAGCCTTCCAAAGTTAGCCCAGTCACCCATGGAATACTACCAGAAACAACTTTTCTGGAACTAAACGTAACTTTGAGAAACAGATTGCTTCCCAGATGTTATTTGGACTTCTAGATGGTACATATTTCATGATATAAGGCAGAGATATCACCTGTTTTAATAATTTACGAGAAATTGAAAAAAATCTCGGAAGTTGGGCGGTCGATCTGCAAATTGTTTAAAAGTTGGTGTTGGTGAAGTAGGTTTGGTTCGGTACGAAAAGTATCGATTAGTAGAAGTTTAAGTTCTTCTTAAAACTTAAGCACCCATAGCTTCTGGGATGTCCCTGAACTGTGGCGGTATCTCGAGCTTCTGGGAAAATTCTTGGTTTACGAAAGGCGCCAACTATTGAAAAATCTTTAGATATTTCCTGAACTTTTAAGAATGTTCCAAAATCTTCCCAGTTTCCAGAATTTCTGGGACGTTTTCTTAATTATAAATTTCT
>JASCZW010020460.1:0-12220 GCA_034211315.2 Aedes japonicus | reverse complement strand
AAGTCTGCACATTGTAGACGAAATACGCGTATCTGTCGAAGATAAGCAAAGGTAGTTGGAATTAAATGGAAGATACTAATTCTTCTTCTAATTTCTAGTTACAGGTATTCCACTAAACAGCTCAAAACCCTCTAGGATTTATAATGAGTAGAAAAATTAGTATTTTCCAATTGATTACAACTATCTTTATTGCTTACCTTTATAGATATGCGTATTTCGTCTACACCTTGTCTGCACCTTGTAGACAAAATACGCGTATCTGTCAAGATAAGCAATAAAGGTCGTTGAAAATAAATTGAAAATACTAATTTTTCTTCTCATATCAATAGTTACTGGTATTCAACTAAACAGCTCACACTTTCTAGGATTCTGATATTTAAGTTAAACTTTTCGTAGGTAATTATTGAAGATTCATACTATTGGTTCACCATACCCACCGTATCACCAAATCTAGCATCAACTAAACCACTCTCAGGCTTCGTGAGTGACCCCAACAGCTTCCTTACTCTTGGTAAAAATCGGTCCAAAACAGCTCTAAAGCATTATTTAAAATTTCCATTGTTTTTAAACAAAAACAAATCACAAACCAACTGCGTCCTTACTGTTGATATAAATCGGTCCAAATTGGCTCCCAAGCGTTAAAAAAAAATAACGTGCTTTTCCATTGAAAATCCTCCATCACTATGTGAGTGGCCCGAATACCATGTTTACTGTATAAGTGTAAATCGGTACTAAGAATACCCAGCAAAAGAAGAAGCCCACCACTTTAGAATATTCCTATCCCCGCCTGCGTTATAAGATAGTTATATTAAGCCCACCCTAGAAAATTTTAGTATTGTACAATATAACATCGAAACACCCCTCGGATTACCTTGTTTTGACATTTCAATGATCCAGCAACACTGTAACGTATCAAACCCTAATACTTGGTTTTTAGATATTTCCTTTTCATTCGGATTTAATATGGATGATGTATTTTACATTGTAAAGGGTGTCCACGATGAAATTGCCACACTATGAAATTGCTCTAACTTCTTAACCGTTGGGTAGAATTTAATGAAAATGTGGGTGGATTTAGTTTATAGTGCATCATTTACATCCTGCAAGTCCTGTGATCAAAACTCGCGGAAATGGAGTCGAAAGAACAGCTCGTTGCGTGATAAAATCTTGCGCATTCATCACGAGAATCAAGGATCTCTCGCATCGTTCCATCGCTAAAACGTTGGGAATCGCGAATTCCACGGTGTCACGAGTGATTAAGCGGTTCGAGGAACGGTTGACCACCGATCCGGAAGCCCAAAAGTGAAGGAAAAAGTATTCCGTACAACACCAAAAATCACAACCGCGTAGTTGGGGCGCTTCAACCGAAATCTGAACGCCTCCGTTCGGGATGTGGTTAGAAGCTGCACCTAAGCCGAAGTTTTGTCCAGAAGGCCAAAACTTAGGCTGGGCTTCGAACGTTCAAGGTACAAAAGGCCCCTAATCGCGACGAAAGCAGAATCAAGTCCGCCAAAACCCGTGCCAGGAAGTTGTACCTCAACAGGCTGACGAAAGTTGAATGCTGCATCATGGACGACGAAACATATGTGAAGGCCGACTTCAAACAGATCCCCGGCAACCTGTTTTTCACGGCCAAGGATAAGTTCAGCGTTCCGGAGCATGTCCGCACTCAGAAGATGTCCAAATTTGCGAAGAAATTCCTGGTTTGGCAAGCCATCTGCACGTGCGGGAAGCGGAGTGCACCTTTCGTGACCCAGGACACAATGAACGGACAGGTGTACACAAAGAGTGCCTCCAGAAGCGGCTGCTTCACCTCCTGAAGGCCCACAACGTCCCAACAATCTTCTGGCCGGATTTGGCCTCATGCCACTACTCCATGGACGTGCTGAAGTGGTATGCGGACAATAAGGTCAATTTCGTGCCGAAAATGTTCAACCTCCCAACACTCCGGAGCTCCGCCCCATCGAGAAGTACTGGGCGATTATGAAGCAGCACCTTCTTAAACGACCTAAGGTAGTGAAGACAGTCGAGGAACTGAAGAAAGTATGGGTTTACATGCAAAAAACGGTTGATTCACAGGTTGTGCAGAATCTTATGGCCGGGGTTAAGGCCAAGGTGCGGGCATTTGCGTATGGACTGTAAATAAAATACGAGTAAAATGGTAAAATGAAGTTTAATAGTTATTTCTTAATCCCTGAAAATTTGATGGCAATCGGATGAAAACTCGAATTTTGCGAATCAGTTTTGTGTGTGGCAATTTCATCGTGGACACCCTTTACTCGCCTAATTTAAGGTTCTTATGCATTCTTCGTTTATTTTCTGTTGCAAATAATGCAGCTCATGGTGTTATGAGTTTTTGCTTGCTTTTTTTTCTTAAAATTTTCCATCGTTTCGTTATTCACATGGTCTACGGTCATATCTCTAATAAGTTTTTGTCTTCTCTTTTTTTGTAGGTAACATCATCTCCAAGCCCAGCCCTAACAGATGCTAGTACTGTCAAAAGCAATAAACTTGAAATTCCAAGAAAAAGAGGAAGAAGAAGAATATCCAAAGCAATAAATGAGGTATCGTAGCTTTCAAATCCCGCTGTTATTAATGGAAGACTGTCGATGCTATTACCATTTCTGCCTTTTGATGATTAAATAATAATAAGATTAATTTTGCCTATAGAAAAAGCAAAACAATCCATCGCCTTGTTGAAACCCTCTCTGATATTTCAAGGCCTCGAGAGCGGCTCTGAGACTTGGACGACGCACATCTCTCGATCCAACGTTGGCTTGACTAACCGCGTCAGTTTTTCCGGAGTTTGTTTTTCTGGAGGGACAGCTTTTTAGTGGGCGTCACCTTTTCTCCTGGTTGAATTGTCCGTGGCATAGGTCCATGACTTGTCTATGACCGGTGTGATCCAGGGAGTACACCTGTCTTGAACAAAGATGGTCCATTCAGGAGCGTGCATTTGGAGCAAATCCGAGAAGTCTTAACACTGTCAGTCCAAGGGCATCTTCAACGGTCGTCCAAGTCGTGGTTTGGATTAATTATTTTAGACCAAACGCAAAACAATCGCTGCACCGGTGTTGTAAATTTTGTTTTATACCGGATCTATTTTGCATCATTTAATATATGGCTCAGTGTGTCTCACAATAGGTGTCATCTTTTTTCAGTCCTGGTTTATTTCAGCTGGGTAATTTTAACAGCGGAATGGATTACATCCGTTTGGAGTGTATTCTTTTGATAGCTTATCGCTGAAGATAAATTAGCGATTCCGTTTGTTTATATCAGCTACCATGGAAGCAATACGGGAGCAAGTTTTAAAATTATATTTAAAAACTTAGACCGTGTCAGATATTCAATAGCCTTAAGCAGTTTGGAGTTAGAAAGCGTTTTGTTTTTCATACCTTGAAACAGTTAAAAAACTGGAAATGTCCATATTCAACACAAAAGAGATGCCAGACAAACTGCCAGAAAAAGATCAAATATGAGAGTAAGCGAATAAGACAAATGTTCCCAAATGCAAGCCGTACAAGAAACAACAGTCTTTATCAACCAAATGATTGTATGTATGACAAAAGTCTTGCCAATATTCTAAGAGATAAACTAGCTGTAGAACGCTATCAGAATGTATCGAAAATCATTAAAGCAACTTGATTGTGACCTAATTGAGTTACATTGAAGTATTATTTACTGGTTTGCAACAAGTGTGCTATAGGGCATACAGGCCCCACGGAAGGTCTTACATAAGATCGACCCAAAAGAAATATTTGGTTGAATTTTGGGACAAAACTCCTGAAATCCGGAAATCGTGCGTGCCAGCCGCGATGGGTTTTTACAGCGTTTGCGCAACGTTATCAATGAAAAGAGCAAGAGATTCGAATTGAATTAATATGGTTTATTTCTTTAACGTGTATCTATCAAATGAAAAATAAATGCTTTAATTTAATGTAGAAGAAGATGTTCGCTCATCACCATGAGGCACCAAGAGCGGACAGTAATGTTTGCTAGAATGAAAGGTATGAAGAGAAAGTGTTGAAAGTTTCGACTGTGTACGGTAGGTTGGAAATAGAATAGAAGTAATGAAAATTGAGCAAAAGGGCATGGGTAAAGTAGTACTCGAAAAAACTTGAGTGATCTCCGACGTTGCGAATCAAAACAAACCCAAAAAGGAGAGAGTTCCTCTCCGCTGTGCGCCTCAAAAACAGAGTGCATACAAACGACCGCTAGAAACTATCACAAAGCTATCAGTAGTACTTGAGCGCGTACCAACACGTTACTTTTGCCTGTTGAGGTGGCGGATCCGTCCGTGCCTCGACCTATCCCGCAGTGGGATGTTAGGCAAAGGCAGGGGCGTAGTGATGCGGTGCCGAAAGAGGCGCCAGGCCACAGGGGCGTTGAAGCTGAAGGGGCTCGAGCTGTTTTGTTAAAAAATTCAATTTTTCATAATCAGGCTTTTTTTTACAAAGAGCTGGAAAACGGAGAAAAAGTTAAACGTCAATGAATGCTTTACAGTGTTTCATCGAACGCTGTTTTTTTTTTTCTTTTTGCTGTTTGGTAAATTTATGTTTCGTAACATTTTCTCGGATTTCGGAAAAAGATTTGATGATTGGAAGCATCTTAATCCAATTATACAAACTGGAATTCATCGAACCAACGAGAATGTTTCGTCCTGTGCAAGGGTTTTTGAAAAAAGGATGTTACTTCATTCGAAGAAATGAAAACTGATGTAGTTGACCGTGCAATAAAGTATGCGAAAGAAAAACGCATTGAGCTTGGCATCGACAACGGTTTCCAAGTAACACGACAGCGAAAAATGAGAAAAATCGATGACACCACAGATATTCGAGCTCCTCTATCGAGTGAAAACAGGTTTACGTGGGAAGTAAGCTCGGTATTTCACAAAATACTGCAACAAATGGAGCAGCGTGGAAAATCAATGGCGGATATTGCAACGGAATTCTCATTTTTGACAGGACACGGACTCGCATTTGTGAATATTCCACAATTAAAGGAGGTCGCAGCAGATTTTGGATTAAGTATGAACTGATATCAATACAGTAGAGCTTGTATCTGAAGTTGAAGTTTTTAAACGGCAAATTAATAAGATGTATGACCAGAGCTCCTCTACTCCGTTATACATATTAAACTGTATCCTTGGATATTTATCCTAACATCGAAACGGCTCAACGTATTGTTGGACGTTTCTAGTTACAGTGGCATCGTGTGAAGCAAGCTGAAAATAATAGACAACTATCTTCGTTTCTGAAAGATCTAAGATCTCTGACTTGGCCATTCTTTCGATAGAAAAGGAATCGCTTCTAGATTTTATTGTTCACTAGCTGATCCCAGTGCGAGCGTTGCTACGCCTGCAACTAAATGAATGAACATTACATAGAACTGACGCTTTTTTATAATGAGTTTTTTTTAGTAATAATGAGTTCAAACTTCTATCAGAACATTCTTCTTACCCAGACAATACACAGTTTGTGGCTTAGTTACCTGGATAATTCTCAGGATTGGTTGAAATTGTGTTTGAATTCACCATAGAAATATTTCTTGCATTAAAAAAACTCCGCATACCATTTTTGATTCCATTTGCTTGATTAGTTCTCAAGCTATGCAGAAATTGTGTTTCATTTGTATGCGAGCCGGAAGGGGAAGCGGTCTCAAACAATCATAAGAACCTTCCCCAGCCCCAAAAATACCTGCATACATATTTTCACTCCGATCGGTCAGACAGACAGTCAGACAGAAATCCATTTTAATATATATATATATATATATATATATATATATATATATATATATATATATATATATATATATATATATATATACATATATATATATATATATATATATATATATATAAATATATAAAAATCCTGTTTCCAATAAACCCCACATGCCAAATTTTGATTCCATTTGCTTTATTAGTTCTCGAGTTATGCAGAAAATTGCGTTTCATTTCTATGGGACCCCCCTCATTAAGAGGGCAGAGTGGTCTTAAATCACCATAGGAATATGTCTCTCCTTAAAAAATTCCACATGCCAAATTTGGTTCCATTTGCTTTATTAGTTCTCGAGTTATGCAGAAATTTGTATTTTATTTGTTTGGGAGACCCCCCACCCCATCAGAAGGCGGAAGAGTCTCAATGACCATAAAAACATTTCTCTCCTTCAAAAACCTCCATATGCCAAATTTGGTTCCATTTTCTTGATTAGTTTTCGAGTTATGCATAAATTTGTGTTTCATTTGTATGAGAGCCCCTCCCCTTCAGAAAAGGGAGGGTCTCAAATTAGCATTGAAACAGGGTTCATCTACAAAAAACCTCCACATGCCAGATTTGGTTCAATTTGCTTAATTAGTTCTCGAGTTATACAGAATATTGTATTTCATTTGTATAGGAGCCCTCCCTTTCAGGGCGAAGAGAAATCTGAAACCATCATAGAAACCTTTCTTGCCTTTAAAACCTCACACATGCTAAATTTGGTTTCTTTTGCTTGGGGTCTCAAACCACCGTAGAAACATGTCTTGCCTACAAAACCTCCACATGCCATATTTGGTTCCATTATTTTGATAAGTTCTCGAGTTATGCAGAAAATAGTTTTTCTTTTGCATGGGAAAAGTTTTTCTTTCATAAGGCGGGAGGGGTGTCGAATAAGATCCTTTCCCGGACCCAAAAACCCCTGCATACAAATTTGCATAGCGGTAGGGATAGTTCTCATGTTTGGTTTAAATTTGTGTTTCGTATGTATGGTAGCCCCCCTTTCAGAGTGACGAGAGGTCTTAAATTACCACAACAATATTTCTTGCCTTCAAAAACTCACCCATACCAATTTTGGTTCCATTTGCTTGATTAGTTCTCGAGTTATGCAGGAACTTGTTATTCATTTGCATGGGATCCCACCGATTCTAGAAGCGGGATATGATGCTTTCGCGGACCCAAAAACCACTGAATACAAATTTGCAAAGCAGTAGGTATAGTTCTCATATTTGGTTGAAATTTGTTTCATTTGTATGAGAACCCCCCTTTTTAGAGGGAGGAGGGGCTTAGTACCATCATAAAAACATTTCATGCCTTAAAAAACTCGTCCATTCCAAATTTGATTCCATTTGCTTGATTATTTCTCGAGTTCTGCAGAAATTTGGGTTCCATTTGTTTGAGAGCACCCCCTCCCGCCTTCCTCCTAATATGACGGAAGAGTCTCAATTCACCATAGAAACATTTCCCTCCTTCAAAAACTTCCACATGCGAAATTTGGTTCCATTTCTCTTATTAGTTCTCGAGTTATGCAAGGATTTGCGTTTCATTTGAATAGGTTCCCCCCCTTTCAGAAAGGGGAGGGGTCTCAAATCAACATAGAACAATTTTATGTCTTCAAAAACCACCACATACTAAATTTGGTTCCATTTGCTAGATTAGTTCTCAAGTCATTCAGAATAGTTTATTTCATTTGTATCGGAGCCCTCCCCCCCCCCCTTTTAGGATGGGCAGGGGTCTCAAACCAACATAGAAACATTTTTTGTCTTAAAAAACCACCACATGCTAAATTTCGTTCTGTTTGCTTGATTAGCTCCCGAGTTATGCAGAATATTATGTTTTATTTGTATGGGAGCCCCCCTTTTATGACGGGGAGGGTTCTCAAGCTACCATAAAAACTTTTTTGCCTTCAAAAACTCACACATGCTAAATTTGGTTTCTTTTGCTTGATTAGTTCTCGAGTTGTGTAGAAATTTGTGTTTCATTTGTATGGGAGCCCCCCTTTCCAGTAAAGAGAGGGGTCTCGAACCATCATAAGATTATTCTCCGGCCCCAAAAATCTCTGCATACAAAATTTCACGCCGATCGGTTCTTCCGCTCGTGAGTTAAATCGTGACAAAAGAAACCCCAACTCATTTTTATTATATAGATGAGCTTGCTTCAGCTAAGGCACGTAAGGCGATGTTATGAATTAGTTCAGTAAATGTAAACGTGAATAAAAGTTATTACAACGGATAATCATGAATTTTTCTTGCTGAACTGATCTACAAGACTCGATGTAACACAAACTTGTATATGTAACAATAAAAATGAGTCAATGTAGATAAAATATTGTTATTTAATTATGTGCAATATATACAGTAATATAAATCATTTTGTCAACACAAGTCACAAATCATTCAAGAGTGTATTAAATGACTAATTGAACCAAAACACGCAGAGAGCAATATAAGTCAGGGCGTCATATTCTTGGTTTGCCAGGGCTGCCACCAACTCTTACTACATCTCTGGGCAAAAGTAACGTCCCTGATTCGAGTACTACTTTGCCCTTTCGCTCAATTTTCAATACTTCTATTCTATTTCCAACCTACCGTAGTAACGGAATTTTCAACACTTTCTCTTCATATATTTCATTCTAGCAAACATTACTCTTGGTGTCTCATGGCGATAAGCGAACATCTCCTTCTACATTATAATCGTTACTCCATGTACGGAGAATACAAAACACATAACAATTAGAGAATGCTTTGATTTGGTTGATTTGCTATGATGTAATCCCATTTGGTTTTAGTGACACCTTTTGTGAGACACCCTGTAGTGTTCTAAGCGCACTTCTACAGTTATTTATTGAGAGCTTGCTTTGCCAACACCAATGCATGAATTTGTATATTTGTGTGGCAAGCACAATTACAGTTTATTGTCCAGGGAAGTCGAGAAAATTTCCAATACGAAAAATTCCTAGACCGGTCGGGCCTCCGGCTTGGTGCTCCGTGCGTTTACCGACTACGCTATCCGAGGCCCTCTAGTCCTAGTTAAGTTCATGTAACTAAGTGTATTACTAGGACAGGTATTCAATCTATAGATTCTTATCGATTTCATGTACCGAAATGACAAGGAAAAAGACGAATTGTCATTTCGGCTGTCGGTTGGCAAGGTGCATTGATGCTAGAAGGTGACCTGCTCGGATAGACGAACATACATAGTTTGATCACAGATGAAAAGCGCTATCTATCGCAAGCTTTTAAACCAACAGACAATAGAAAACTAGCGATTTAAAATTGGCTCACTGCTTTAGAACCCCTTGGTCCCAAGTACACTTTTTACCTTGTAATAAACCCTTGCGCTTTTCAGTACTAGTATATTTCTGTGTTAATTTGGAAGCATATTTTAGGAGTTGTTGTATCGACTGGCTGCACGGTTGCTCGATGATACAGCTGCTTTTTTACGCGCTCCGTAATTTTCTTCAAAATGCCAGATAAGTTGTTGTAAAATCAGTCTATTTAACTTTCTAGATTCTCCAGTGATACCGCGATTTGAAATTAATGATTTATAATCGAAATGTGTGTGTGCACATTTTGCGTCGCTAGCTTAACCTCGAATTACAGACCCAAGTAATGAAGAAAAAAATTGGTTGTTTATGGTTGTATCATACGTTGCGTGAGCCCGATCAAAATTGTCAACGTTAGTGTATGTGAAGTGCTTCTTATTTGATTTACTGGTGTGGTAAAATGTTTGCATCCCGGTCGATAGTGGAAGTTCCGTACCGAAAGGTGCTAATCGAGCTATTGTGCCGTTCGACGATAGCGGGCTTGTTTTTGTGAGAATGACGTTGGAGGAGCAGGCCCGAGCTAGGTATTTGAGCAAGTGGTAGCTGTGGTTCATAGTTAAGTGAGAAAAGGAGGGATCACATAATGCTGGTTGTGCATCTTCTTCCGATTTTGGTTGTGAGCTTGTCGTGGTGTTGTGTAAAATGAGGTGCTTGATGGTTACGGCAGTTGGTATATGTGGTGGCCAAAAATAAGCATCGCGGTGGCTTTGTGGATGAACATGGCTGGATAAAATACTAGCGCATAGATATCTTGGTTAGTGTTAGTGTCCAACAAGTTACTGTGCAGAAGTAGAACTGAAAAGAATAAATTTTGTGGTGAGGAAGAGTTTCGTGCAAGTTTCGAATGCGAACCGTGAGTACGCTGATTTCCAGAGGGAAGTGTTGCCTGTTTATTAACTCTTTTTTTTCTATTACTCACACTTCCACTATTATTTGATTTTAATATTGTAATCATACAATCATATTCAAGATTTCATTTGTTATTCTTGTTGAGACGTATTTAGAAACCCGATTATGAGGCACTTATATCACATCCATTCGTGTTGTTTTTTAAATGTTGGTTTTCTTTTGTTGAATTATAATACTTTCTAACAAGGTTCTTACTTTTTGATCCTTATTTGTAATACACGACGCTTTTTTTATACACACAGGTATGAGAAGTGGATGCCTTCGTGTTTTTTAGCTCATCAGAATTTGCAGGTCTCTTTTTGTTTTGGTATTTCGAATTCATCATATAATTGTAATTTATATATATGTTTGTTTAACTTTTCCTCAGCTTGATAATATTTTTCATTTTCAGCTTCGCATTTTTGCATGATTGTAAGTAGAAATTAGAAGAAGGGTTGGTATCTTCCATTTGGTTCCAGCTACCTTTGCTTGTCTTCGACAGATACGCGTGTTTCGTCTACAATGTGCAGACTTCTTCAGTGTCTCGTACTAATAACTCAACTTGAGTCGAGTTATTAGTACGAGACACTGAAGAGGTCTGCACATTGTGGACGAGGTGCGCGTGTCTGTCGAGGATAGGCAGGGGTGGTTGGGGTTGAATGGAGGATGCTGATTTTTCTTCTAATTTCTAGTTACAGGTATTCCACTAAACAGCTCAAACCCTCTAGGATTCATGATTGTAAGGTTGAGCCCGCCTTGCTTACGCTAGGTGGTATTTTGTGGCTGAGTTGTAGTTTTTGTGATTGCCATCATTTTTTTATCAATTTCATTTGAGATATTCATTTGATATATGCATAATCAATATTAACATAAAATATAATTTTAATTATTATGTCTTATAATTCCAATAAGCATTTTGATCCTTTCTCGGTCTGCAAAATGGTGAGTCGATAACTGGAAGAGATGGTAAAGACCGCCAGCTAAGGGTTGCGTACTTAGCTAGTAGTGCTGCCTGGACACTGTTGTCTATCTGACTTCAGCTAGATTGAGGAGGTGCGTGCCAAGCGTCTGTCGACCAAAGAGGTGCACCTTAAACAGCGTCGTTCCTGGCATCCAGCAATGGCAATGATAATGCAAGCCCGTCTACAATTGCAGCAGCGCCATAATCTGCAGACATGCAGACAGTGCAATAATAATTGTTATTATCATTTTATATTATAACAGCCCTTCACAGCTTTAGCTTCACATTTATGCATCGTCGTAAGTTTTTACCCACCTAGCCCACGTTATCTATTTGAAAGGACAAGCAGATTTTTCTCGTTATTTTTAGAAAGGATCATGCAACAAATTATACTAAAAAAACATCTTCATCCCAAAAAAATTTAAGAATTCGAGAACTAAAATTGTTTATAATCCTTCCTTTTCTATTGCACAGATATAAAAAAGCAATTATGGGCCCGGTAGGAAACAAGAAATATCGGAGAGTTAAAATTTCCTGCTTCATTTTCGTTTGCTCTTTCTCTTCTGTCTGCTTTTTTTTGTGGAGTTTTTTGGGAAATAATCATAATAATATGAAATTTATTTCGGTTTATTGTTTGCTTTAATTTTCTTTGCTATTCTGCTAGACTTCCCGGTGATCAACTTCTTTCGTTATATCACTTTGGAAATTTCTGCCATATCAGAGTTTCAATCATCTATCATCTAGCTGCATTTTATTGTTATATGTATATTATGTAGTATCTCATTGCAACATCACAATATTTCCAACAGATCATCATTGTATATTATTATGATCTTAACATTCTTTGCTGCTACAGATAAAGATAGAGAATAAAAAAAAAAAAATAATTAAATTTCATCTGCTTCAAGGTAACAAGGAAAATGATTTATGATACTACATATATTTTATTGCATTGCATCTTAAAGTTTTTTTCTATCCATTTTGATCAGTAGATATTATTATAATTAATAAATGCTCTTCGAATCTGCTGAATATGTTCATCCACATGTCAGGAAAATATACATAATTTTTTGTTGATTCATGTCTAATTAAATGTTTTATGTTTTATTTGATTGCAATATGACCTACACATTCCAGGGTTACATACATCTCCCATTGATTAATCTGCAAAGAGGCACCAAGCTGCATATAAGGAGGTATCGAAAAGTAGTTATAAACCTCCAAATAATAAAATAGGCATGAAAACTATGGATTAAAATTAACATACTATTTCAGTTTATTATAGCT
>JASCZW010020459.1:0-12226 GCA_034211315.2 Aedes japonicus | reverse complement strand
AGTTTGTTAAGAATTGTAGAGCTTGCTGTATGTTATCAAGAAAGAATCCACCAGTGCTGTTCTCGTCCCGTGATTTACCAGAGGGTCCCTGGGAGATAATTCAAATTGATTCTCTTTCCATCCCGGGATTCGGATCAGGTGAATTTCTGACCATTGTGGATACTTACTCTCGTTATCTTTCGGTCATTGAGATGAAGTGAACAAACGCTGAGGCCACCAATGCCGCTCTTTGTGATGTTTTCAAACGCTGGGGATGCCCTCGTATCCTGCAGAGCGACAATGGGCCACCATTCTGTAGCTATAGTTTTTGTTCTTTTTGGGAGAATAAGGGGGTCAAGGTTCGAAAAGCTATCCCGTTAAGTCCACAATCCAATGGGTTAGTAGAACGCCAGAACCAATCTATAATCAAGGCTGTAAGTGCTGCCAAAATAGATGGAATAAACTGGCGTTCTGGTTTAGAGCGTTTTGTACACAACCACAACACATTGCACAGTGGTCGGAGATGGTCAAATCACGAACTTAATTGTATAGCGCCTTTAATATTATCTTTATCCGAAAAATGTCTGAAGACGAATTGTTGCCATATGTGTTGCGCATAGCTTGGTATTTAAAAAAAAACTCATCGCCTACTATGAAAAAAATAAAAAAAACTAACTTAGTTTCCTTAATAGATAGAACGATATTTTCTTGGGCAAAGTTGTAGATCTACTCAAAATATGAAACTTTGTTGAAAACAAAAAAAATCTATATCAAGCAGTTTTGGAGATATAAGTCATTTTTGGTGACAACCCCTTTAAAATTAGTTTTTCTTCCCTAACTTATCATACATACATTTTTTATGCAAACTATGATTTGAACTAATGTAAACAACGTAAAATCACATGTTTTGGTGAAGGAAACATGTACATCAATGCATTTGTTGAAAAGTTAGAGCACTTTTTAACTTCATTTTACCGCAATTTTGACTGTATATAAGGAAGAAGGTGGCAAACCGGGAACCAAGAAAAGTTATTTTTATTAAAGTTTAGACTTGGTTCTTCAAACTATTGAAGGTTTGATTAGCGCCAATTCATAAATGGCTAAGTACGATCACGTTGAATGATTGCATGTTTTTGACTTTTTCTATACAAGAACGAGCAAGTCACCTTAATTTTGCAATGCTGCTTGCACATTTGAGAACCAGATATGATCAAATATAGTCATAATCAGTGAAGAAATGTTTTTGGGGTATTCAAAGGTGTTTGTATGGGAAATTGTGTGGAAGTGTATTTCATTTCGTTTGGAGTCTTTTTCTTTTATTCGACAAATAACACAATTGTTTGGCTACTGCGTATTTCAAAACAATACAATACAGTAACTGTTCGTTAACTGGGTGGTATTTAACTGGGCGTTCGCTAAAAAACAAGTATATAAGTTTCGTAGACGATTTAAAAATTGCTAAAATGTACGAAATTAAGTCGCAATTCCATAAAAACAAAGTCAAACATTTTGCACAATGGGGTGCAGAATAAGCTACATCGCTATAACGCATAAGACATAAAAACATTATTTAATGTATGTATTGTGCAATGCTGTATCTAAACCGAATTCTGATCGAACGCCCCCTCGAAATTTATTTACATCTGAAATGACAACCCAGATAACGAGCAGCATCCGCTAACTGGGCTATTCAGTTGGCCCAGTTAGCGAACTGTTGCTGTATATTGTACATTAATTGAATCATAACGTCAACATATCAATAATTTTTATTTATCATCTGTATCGTTTTCACTGTACAAAAAATCTAGCTTATACTTTGCATTTTCGGAAAACTCCTTGTCCTTTTTTGGGGACTTTGCCCTCAAACTGGCAATAAGTGGGTCTGAAGAAACCAATACTCCAAGAATGAGATCACCGTTTGTAATAGCTCGTGATGTTTTCCGGGTGTGTTCTAGCCTGAACCTTTTTGTTACTTTATTAAGCGACTTTTGCGCTTCTTCAGACAATTGTCCGATAGGAACACTAAAATGAAGAATTACATCGGCACCGTGCATCAATATTTTATGGACAGTAGCGGGCAAATAAAACCAAGGATATGCGGATACCAACAACCGAGCAGTTTCTAGACAATAGTTTTTGAACTTGAACGAATTAATTTCCCTTGCAGAAGAAATAACCTGTAATATTGATGAGCACCAAACGGCAATCAAACGATTGCCTCCTCGTCCATACCCAAAATCTCTGCAGAAACTTCAGTATTCTCAAAAAACCGTCACGCTATGTTCCCGTCATTTGACGTGCCTGCTCCATTACCACGTGGCATGTCAACGATTAGTCCTAGTTTTTGTTTGAATTGCTGCTGGATAATTTGCTTGCGGTCCTTAACTTTTTCTAAGTCAGGTTCCCTGCAACGCCATTTTTCACTTCCAACTTATAGCCCACGCGAAGAAAATATTCAAAAGATCGGTAAAAGTTATTAGATATAGGATTGATTGTAGAGTTTTGAAATAAAATGTTGGACCCAGTTTCAGCCCTGACTGAAGCGATGAAGAAGATGTTTGCGTCCGTTTTGGTACTATCTTCATCATCAGCAAACTTTTGTTTATATTGACTGTGGCCGGTACTTCCATTTCACGGTGAGGATAGCGTTCATTAGGTCTGAGTCCGAATAATCGTCTAATGGAGTTGCTTCCAAAATCAGCTGGGCAGTGTGATCTAGAAGCGCTTGTAGCTGAATTTCAGCTACAGTTTCCTCGATCTGGAAAAAGCAGGTTTTCTTAGCAGTTAGAACTCTGTCATAGCTGGGGTAAGGGTCACAGTTTCGGGTCCTGGCTTGTGTTCACAATTGATTATAATCATATTTACTCAGGCTCAAGTTAATAGTTCACACACACACAGCAACCGCATCAAGCGCACTGTATAGAACAATAGCTTTGGGTTTTATCTTGTTAATATGATGAGGCACATCATAAGGACTGAATTCCACTTCCTGTAACAATGATTGTGTAACATTTTTTGCCCAGCATTGTTGAATTTAATTTGAGCAGCATAAAGCAATTCTTCTGTGTCGTAATTTGTACAAAGGTCCATCGTTTTCCTTCGCTTAACGATTTAAGAACTATCCTTAAAAGAAAGTGGTTTATGCCACGCTCCGAGCTTGAACCTGAGCTGGATGGCAACTGCTCCAACATATGGAGTGGCAATTCAAACGATTCATCCATAAAACGTACAAATGCCGCCAACCCTTAGCTCGGCGTCCTATTATGATTTAACCACATTTCATCGAACCGTTTGCTCAAGTAATGGACACATTCTTCAACTTCCTTTGCAACTTCGGGCATAGTGTTTTATGCGAACGAATAATAAAGTTGTATATTTCAAGACTTTTGATCGATAAATCTCCCTTGACTTTCCGCCAAATCGAGAATATTTCCCGTTTTACAACTGGAACTAGAAAAACTCCAAAATTTTCCATCAGAGGTTTAAAAAATATAAAAATGGACCTGTATTAAGAATGTTATTTTCTAATACAAGCCTACCTGCGTTAGCTGAAGCCATTTGATTGAAAGCTCAGCTGTTTTCGTATGGTTTGACAAACACACTACGTATTAATCACGCACGAACTGAATATATTCTGAAATAACTATAACAAAAGGCTGCCTACTTATTGTAACTACTAGTTTCATTGTTAAAATGAAAACATAGGAGCAGGACTACTTGATCGACATGTTAGGGCCTGTTCATAAACCACGTGTACTCATTTTTGAGACAACCACCGCCCCCTCGTAGACTTTTCTCCATACAATTTTTTGAAATTTTGTATGGAGTGTGAACTTTGACCAACACCCCTCTCACCAGAAAAGTCTACGTGGTTTTTCATATTTTTCCCTACAAACCTCTGAAGCTGCTTTGCAAAATTAAGGTGACTTGCTCGTTCTTGTATAGAAAAAGTCAAAAACATGCAATCATTCAACGTGATCGTACTTAGCCATTTATGAATTGGCGCTAATTAAACCTTCAATAGTTTAAAGAACCAAGTCTAAGTTTCAATATAAGTAACTTTTCTTGGTTCCCGGTTTGCCACCTTCTTCCTTATATACAGTCAAAATTGCAGTAAAATGAAGTTAAAAAGTGCTCTAACTTTTCAACAAATGCATTGATCTACATGTTTCCTTCACCAAAACATGTGATTTTACGTTGTTTACATTAGTGCAAATCATAGTTTGCATAAAAAATGTATATATGATAAGTTAGGGAAGAAAAACTAATTTTAAAGGGGTTGTCACCAAAAATGACTTATATCTCCAAAACTGCTTGATATAGATTTTTTTTGTTTTCAACAAAGTTTCATATTTTGAGTAGATCTACAACTTTGCCCAAGAAAATATCGATCTATCTATTAAGGAAACTAAGTTAGTTTTTTTATTTTTTTCATAGTAGGCGATGAATTTTTTTTAAAGATACCAAGCTATGCGCAACACATATGGCAACAATTCGTCTTCAGACATTTTTTGGATAAAGTTAATATTAAAGGCGCTATACAATTAAGTTCGTGATTTGACCATCTCCGACCACTGTGCATTGGTGCCACACACAAGACTTATTACTACTCCATTCAAGCTGATGGTTGGCTGGAAATTTAGGGGAACATTCCTCAGCTTATGGACCGATTTCAACACAAAGAATTTGTACCGAACAAATATTCGCGAAAGAGATGCTGAGGCAAAACTCAACAGCAAGTATTACGCAGATGAAGTACGGGGTGCTAAAGAGAGCGATGTCAAAGTAGGTGACATTGTGTTGCTAAGTCAAACAAGGAAATATATATATATATATATATATATATATATATATATATATATATATATATATATATATATATATATATATATATATATATATATATATATATATATATATATATATATATATATATATGTATATATATATATATATATATATATATATATATATATATATATATATATATATATATATATATATATACAGCAATTCCATGAAAAAAAGTTATACGATCTCTCAGAATTTTATAATATTCGGTAGGATTGTTCAACATCGAAAAATATTAGACCCGTATTTTTTATTTCGTTATTAGACTGGACCTTTCTGCGTTAGACTGGTCCAAAAAATCGTGATTTTTCAAAATCTTCAATTTTCAAAAATTTATAACTCCTAAACCGTTTAACCGATTTTAGTCATTTTTGGCCATTGTATTGGTATTTTTTGAATTTCCAAGCAAAAATACGAAACCTTTGAATATATCAATTTTTGTATGAAAAAATACAAAACAAATAGTTTTTCTTGAATTTGACTGCGAGGGCCTCAACGACTCCTTGTTTTAGTATTTTTAAATGAAAGAACATTCAATTTTACATAACATATCAAAAAATTGGTGATGTTCTGCGTGTCGTTTTGGAGATACAATTTTTTAAATAATAAATCATTACTCTTCATTTTATACATCACCCGCCTGTAGAAACGATGAAGATGCATGGTAGATTACCATGCGTCTCCATCCAATCAAACCTATGACTAATGAAATCTATGAGTTACTTACAAACTTAGTATAACATTCGAATCAGTCTTTAAGGCTTTCCGTTAACCACACAGACCAATTGCTATTTTTTGACGATTACCTTTTCAAATAAATAAGGCTTTAAAATTTCAAATATTTTTGCTTAGTGTAAGTTCCAAGAAAAAAACACTTTAAAGCCGCGCGACATGATGAACATGTTAAAAAATAAGAAAAACACTTTTATACATTTATTTTTATTTATTAAGTTTTTTCATAACAATTTTATACATTTTTCTTCCGTTGAAAATGAATTTTGTTTCACAATAATATACTCTTCGTTTTGAGGCTTAAAACTATGGAATGACTGAGTCCCTGAAATTTGCTTCACACGTGTGTAACGATTTTTTAATTTTCTTTCCATTTTATTATAGTCGGATTCCGAAAAAAATTGATAGTGTATTTTCGAGTCTGGCTTAGAAATAGCCCATGAATAAAGTTCTTCGGCCGTTGTTATGTGATGATCTTGCAAACTGGCTTTCGCAGCATTTCGTTTCAATACGCCTCCCAAAGGGCCATTCCATGACAAGTAGCGAAAAAATTCCACTCGGCATCTATGCCAAAATCTTTTTGCATGTTGCACAAATTAAAAGCGGTCATTTTATTTTTGTATTGGCTTCCAGATCCATCTGAGAAGAAATAAATTTTCTCTAAACCTGATAACTTACTTTTTATGAACGCTATGCATTGAGTCAAAAAAAGACGCACTGCGACATGATTATGTTTAGTGAAATCAGCAATTGCAATAAAACTGGTAAACTTCAAATCATTTGATTCTTCATCTTTAAAATAAATAGCACAAGGGTGAATAGTACATTGAGCGTTTGCCCAATGAAAGCCTTGAACTGCATCCTGCACAACGAATGAATAATTCTCCGAAAAATCCGCCATCTGAAAGGAGAGACTTCCATAAAAATGAAACATAATTTTTAGCATAACTCGAGAGCCAATGAAGCAAATGAAACCAAATTTGGCATGTTGAGGTTTTTGGAGGCAAGAAATATTTCTATGGAAGTTCAATACCCCTCCCCATTTTGAAAGGGGGGGGGGGCTCCCATACAAATAAAAAGCAAATTTCTGCATAACTGGAGAACTAATCAAGTAAATCAAACCACTTTTAGCATATGGAGGTTTTTGGAGGCTAGATTTCTATATGCATAAAAATGAATTTCTGTCTGTCTGTTTGTTTGTTAGACCCTTATAGACTCGGAAAGTTCTGAACCGACCAACGTGAAAATTTATATGAAGGGGTTTTTGGGGCTGGAGAAGGTTCTTATGATTGTTTGAGACCCCTACTCTCTCAGGAAGGGAGGCTCTCATACAAATGAGACACAAATTACTTCATAACTCGAGAACTAAACAAGCAAATCGAATCAAATTTGGCATGTGGGGTTTTGAAGGTAAAAAAAACCATAAAAATGCCAGTTATATTAAATTTCCCTTCATTTAGTTGCAAGCGTAGCAGCGCACGCACCGGACGCAGCTATTATATGTATAACAATGAATTTCTGTCTGTCTGAACCTTATAGCATCGAAAACTACTGAACCGATCGGCGTGAAATTTTGCGTGGAGGGGTTTATGGGGTCGTAGAAGGTTCTTATGATAGTCTGGAACCCCTCCCATATCTGGAAGGGGGGGGGGGGGCTCCCATACAAATGAAACACACATTTCTGCATAACTCGAGAACTAATCAAGCAAAGGAAACCAAATTTAGCATGTGGGAGTTTTTGGAGACAAGATATGTTTCTTTGGTTTCTTGAGACCCCGCCACCCTCTGGAAAGGGGGGCTCCCATACAAATGAAACACAAATTTAAACCAAACATGAGAACTATCCCTACTGCCATGGAAATTTGTATGCAGGGGTTTATGGTTTGGAAAAGTATCCTATGATAGTTCGAGACCCCTCCCGCCTATAGAAAAGGGGGCTCCCATGCAAATGAAAAACAAATTCCTGCATAGCTCGAGAACTAACCATGCAAATGGAACCAAATTTGGTATAGGCGAGTTTTTGAAGGCAAGATATGTTTTTATTGTAGTTTGAAGCCCCTCCGCTCTCTCTGAAAAGCGGAGGTCCCAATACAAATGAAACACAAATTTCAAACAAACATGAGAACTATGCCTACTGCAATGCAAATTTGTATGCAGTATGGCCGAATTTTTTATGCTGGGATTTTTGGAGTCGGTGAAGGTCCTTATGATGATTCGAGACTCCTCCCTCATCTGGAAGGGGGTGCTCCCACACCAATGAAACACAAATTGCCACATCACTCGAAAACTAATCAAGCAAATGGAACCAACTTTGGCATGTGGGGAGTTTTAGACAAGATTTTTTTCTAAGGTGGTTTGAGACCTCATCTCTCTGGTGGAAGGGGGGGGGGGGGGGTTGGCCTCACAAACAAACGAATCAGAAATTGGAACCAAACATGAGAATTATCCATGCAACTTAAACTCAAAATGTGTATTTCTAGGGTAAGATTCATGTACTGATAGAAGTTTGACCCCTGCTTAGCCAAGAATGAGGGATGCTTGAGTTACTCTCAGTGCTACATTACGCTCAAGAAGTTGATCAATGGTTATGCAAGGGAAAATTACATTCAAACTGACAGGGTACGGCTTCGTTTGATGATACATTTTTTTGTCAATGAAATGCTTCTACGCAGAAAGAAAGACCTATAGAAACTACCGATCCAAAAGTTTAATTAAAAACATAAATCTTTGTTTTTTTCAGAAATTACATTAGTAAACGAAAATATTTTAACCAGATGCATTCACAATAACAACATAAATGAGCAGGTTCTATTGAATTTTCATTCATTTTGTTGCATGCGTTGCAAGGCTCGCACCGGGTTCAGCTAGTCCATATATATAAAAATGGATTTCTGTCTGTCTGTCTGTCTGTCTGTCTGAACCTAATAGGCTCGAAAACTACTGAACCGATCAGCGTGAAATTTTGTATGGAAAAGGTTTTGGGGCCGGGGAAGGTTCCTATGATGTTTTGAGACTCCTCCCTTCTCTGGAAAGGGGGGCTCCCATACAAATGAAGCACAAATTTCTGCATAACTCGAGAACTGATCAAGCAAAGGAACCCAAATTAAGCATGCGGAAGTTTTTGGAGGCAATAAATGTTTATATGGTAGTCAGAGACCCCTCCCCTCTCTAAAAAGGGAGGATCCCATACAAATGAAACAGAATTTTCTGCATATCTCAAGAACTAATCAAGCAAACGGAACCAAATTTTGCATGTGGAGTTTTGTGGAGACAATTTTTTTTTCTATGGTGGTTTGAGACCCCTCCCCTCTCCTAGGAGGGGTGCTGTCATACAAATGAAACTAAAATTTCTCCATAACTCTAGATCTAATAAAGCAAATGGAACCAAATTTGGCATGCGGGGATTTTAAAGGCAATGATTGTATCTACAATAGTATGAGACCCCTCCTCTCTCTCTAGGAGGGGGGGGGGTCGTCATATAAATGAAACAAAAGTTTCTATATATCTCGAGAACTAATCAAATGGAACCAAATTTGGCATGTAGAGATTTTTTAAGGCAAGAAATATTTCTAAGGTGACTCTTCACCCCTCCGCCCTCTGTAAGAGGGGGGCTCTCATACAAATGAAACACACATTTCTAGACAAAATCGTCAAAAGGTCGAAAGTAACAATTGTAAACAATGAATTAAAACGTAAATTTCCTGGAAATGCCAGGTTGCAAACATCAAAATCCATTTCCGACGGGAAGGTTATAACTCCCTGCATCTGTTTGTGGTGCTATTTTGTTTGTGGGAGCAAGCAGGTCCCATAAAAATACGCTAGAAGTCATTGTTTTCAAATGTTACTTTCGACCTTTTGACTATTTTGTCTAGATTTGTGCATAACTCGAGAACTAATCAAGCATATGGAACCAAATTTGACATCCGAAGGTTTTTGGAGGACCGAAATGTATCTATAGAGGTTTGAGACTCCTCTGGAATGGGCCAAAGGGAGGGGGGGGGGGGGGGCTTCCATACAAATGAAACACAAATTTCTTAATAACTCGAGAATTTATCAAGTTAATGGAACCAAACTTGGCGTGTGGAGTTTTTCGAAGGCAAGAAATGTTTCTATTGTGGTTTGAGACTCCTCCGCTCACTGAAAGAGGGGTCTCTAATATATATGAAACACGAATATTTGCATAACTCAAGAACAAATCAAGCAAATGGACCCAAATTTGGCAAATGGAGGTTTTTGAAAGAAACAAATGTTTCTAAGGTGGTTTGAGACCCCTCCGCCTTCTGAAAGGAGAGACTTCCATAAAAATGAAACATGATTTTTAGCATAACTCGAGAGCCAATGAAGCAAATGAAACCAAATTTGGCATGTTGAGGTTTTTGGAGGCAAGAAATATTTCTATGGAAGTTCAATACCCCTCCCCATTTTGAAAGGGGGGGGGGGCTCCCATACAAATAAAAAGCAAATTTCTGCATAACTGGAGAACTAATCAAGTAAATCAAACCACTTTTAGCATATGGAGGTTGTTGGAGGCTAGATTTCTATATGCATAAAAATGAATTTCTGTCTGTGTGTTTGTTTGTCAGACTCTTATAGACTCGGAAAGTTCTGAACCGACCAACGTGAAAATTTATATGAAGGGGTTTTTCGGGCTGGAGAAGGTTCTTATGATTGTTTGAGACCCCTACTCTCTCAGGAAGGGAGGCTCTCATACAAATGAGACACAAATTACTTCATAACTCGAGAACTAAACAAGCAAATCGAATCAAATTTGGCATGTGGGGGGTTTTGAAGGTAAAAAAAAACCATAAAGATGCCAGTTATATTAAATTTCCCTTCATTTAGTTGCAAGCGTAGCAGCGCATGCACCGGACGCAGCTATTATATGTATAACAATGAATTTCTGTCTGTCTGAACCTTATAGAATCGAAAACTACTGAACCGATCGGCGTGAAATTTTGCGTGGAGGGGTTTTTGGGGTCGTAGAAGGTTCTTATGATAGTCTGGAACCCCTCCCATATCTGAAAGGGGGGGGGGCTCCCATACAAATGAAACACACATTTCTGCATAACTCAAGAACTAATCAAGCAAAGGAAACCAAATTTAGCATGTGGGAGTTTTTGGAGACAAGATATGTTTCTATGGTTTCTTGAGACCCCGCCACCCTCTGGAAAGGGGGGCTCCCATACAAATGAAACACAATTTTCAACCAAACATGAGAACTATCCCTACTGCCATGGAAATTTGTATGCAGGGGTTTATGGTTTGGAAAAGTATCCTATGATAGTTCGAGACCCCTCCCGCCTATAGAAAAGGGGGCTCCCATGCAAATGAAAAACAAATTCCTGCATAACTCGAGAACTAACCATGCAAATGGAACCAAATTTGGTATAGGCGAGTTTTTGAAGGCAAGATATGTTTTTATTGTAGTTTGAAGCCCCTCCGCTCTCTCTGAAAAGCGGAGGTCCCAATACAAATGAAACACAATTTTCAAACAAACATGAGAACTATGCCTACTGCTATGCAAATTTGTATGCAGTATGGCCGGAAAATTTGTATGCAGTATGTCCGGATTTTTTATGCTGGGATTTTTGGAGTCGGTGAAGGTCATTATGATGATTCGAGACTCCTCCCTCATCTGGAAGGGGGTGCTCCCACACCAATGAAACACAAATTGCCACATCACTCGAAAACTAATCAAGCAAATGGAACCAACTTTGGCATGTGGGGAGTTTTAGACAAGATTTTTTTCTATGGTGGTTTGAGACCTCATCTCTCTGGTGGGAGGGGGGGGGGGGCTCTCAAACATACGAAACAGAAATTGGAACCAAACATGAGAATTATCCATGCAACTTAAACTCAAAATGTGTATTTCTAGGGTAAGAAGCATGTACTGATAGAAGTTTGACCCCTGCTTAGCCAAGAATGGGGGATGCTTAAGTTACTCTCAGTGCTACATTATGCACAAGAAGTTGATCAAAGGTTATGCAAGGGAAAATTACATTCAAACTGACAGGATACGGCTTCGTTTGATGATACATTTTTTTGTCAATGAAATGCTTCTACGCAGAAAGAAAGACCTATAGAAACTACCGATCCAAAAGTTTAATTTAAAACATAAATCTTTGTTTTTTTTTTTTTTTCAGAAATTACATTAGTAAACGAAAATATTTTAACCAGATGCATTCACAAAAACAACATAAATGAGCAGGTTCTATTAAATTTTCATTCATTTTGTTGCATGCGTAGCAAGGCTCGCACCGGGTTCAGCTAGTATATATATATAAATGAAATGCTGTCCGTTCGTGACAGCATAACTCACGAACGACACGATGGATTTACTTGATTTCTTTTTGTTTGGTTTGTCTTGGTTCCCAACAGGTTAACATAAAGAAAACAAATTGAAAAATTTACTAACAAATGAAAAAAAAAAAAACATATAAACTAAATTGCGATTTTGTATGGGAATATCATAATATGCTAGACAAGACCATCTTTCTATTTGAAAGGAGGAACCGTTGAAAACTATTATAATGGCGTCGTTATTAACAAAAACAAAAGAACAAAAATTTTTATGCACTCAATATGTACCTGGTTTTTACCATTGACGTTAACGGCGTTACTTTAACTCAATTCATCATTCCTGAAGGTAAATCCGATTAAGTTA
>JASCZW010020458.1:0-12230 GCA_034211315.2 Aedes japonicus | reverse complement strand
GAGGTAACGGGCCCTGGAGTTAGTATATCAATATCTATGGGTAAATGGCCAACTGTCTTTCAAGCAGAAATACAGGCAATTATTGAATGTGCTACGATTTGCTTACAGCGTAATTATATGCGTGCAAATATATGTATTTTTTCTGACAGTCTTAAAAGCAGTAAAGTCAGTTACCTGTACTTCAAAATTGGTATGGGAATGTATCCAATTGCTACAACGGGTGGCTAAAAATAATACAGTGAATCTATTTTGGGTACCCGCGCACTGTGGAGTCGAAGGTAATGAAAAAGCAGATTTATTTGCAAGATGTGGTTCATCGAAACCATTCCTAGGGCCTGAACCATTTTGTGGGGTTTCAGAGTGTACCCTCAAAATGGAATTAAAGAACTGAAAAAAACAATGATAGAGGACGTCTTAGATTTATTACACCCAATAAAAAAATAACTCAAAGACTTTTAAGTTTAACCAAAAACTGCCACTGCCCAAGTAAATATTATTTAAAACAGCTAGGAAAAATGGAAGATGACACATGTCGCTTCTGCAACCTAGATAGTGAAAACTCAGAACACTTATTATGCCACTGTTAAGCACTGTTTCATAAAAGGAGATTTTTTTTTGATAAAGTTTTAATACAACCCTCAGATGTATGGTTGAACTCTCCCATTAAGGATATAAACTTTATTCGTTCTATAATACCTTACTGGGAAAATGCATATAGTCAGCAAGTGGAAATGATATGACACCCTGAGATGTAACGTAAATAAAATAAAATAGGGGCTCACCACAATAGATCAAAAAACTGGTCGCAGTGGAAAATGTACCCAGCCGGAAAAAAAAGCCACAAGAATAAATAAAAATTTAGACCGCAACCAAAATAATCCAAATATTTTCTAAACACAATAATAATTTATTCTTGTTTCAAAAATTTGTACGTTTATTCTTATCATTAATATGTTTAAAATAAACATAACATGATTTTTTATTTCAAACATCGATGACACTTGGTTTGAAATAAAGCAAGTTTATGTTTGTGGCCAGAATAAAATAGATTTATGTTTGGATTTACCTGCAATATGAATGTTATGATGGTATGTTTTTTTCTGCGTGTACCTAAGAAAAACAAGAAAAATTTATTTTGACGGAGCAAATGCTATATTTGAAAATCGAACTTACTCCGAGTAAAGTACAACTTTATTCATACAAATTTGAGCAAATGCTCAAACAGTTTACTTTACTCAAGCTTGTGCTTGTGAGTAATTACTCGTTTTTATTCATATGAGTCAATATGTGGATAACTTATTTTAGATACATTCCTTATTTGTCAAAAAACGAATACAATACAAAAACCTAACCTTCAACATACTGATGTTTTTAATTAGGAGTGGCCTTTAAATATTATAAGGAAAGTCATTTCAGTGTTTTAAGGTGAATTGCTGCTCCATGTATTTTTTCCTATCTTTTATGTCTCTCTCGCAAACTAACCTCACTATTTCAAATTTATATATCTCGGTTGTTAGTGAAAGAACATTGAATCGATTGCGCACAGCAAGTATGCATAGAAACTGATGTGATGAAATATTCAATGGCTGCCGTCTAGAATGCTTCAGCGTAAGCCCTTAAAGTAGATTTATTTTAATTTGCTCAGTGATTTTGTGTTGTCTAAAGTAAATTTAAGTAACAGTGACATGCCTAAGAAAATTAACCAAAAAACATGCTTTACCAAGACCGTTTAAACTTCATGCTAAAATGATACCTAAATGAAGAGTCCAAGTTGCATCCACGATTGTACCAAATATGATGCTTATAGACCGACATTACATTTATATCCATCGAATGTTTTTTTTAAGGTAAGATGTTTAACTTCTCGTTGTTCAGAACAACAAACGTGTTTTTGAGATCACCCCAGCAAACATATTACTAGTTGTACATTGTTTTCAGCTGAGCTACTACTAATTTTATGAGCTAAAATAAAAATTGTAATCAGCCACAGTAATAAGCCTGCGTCAATGGACACATACCCTATGACATTTTGGCTAATGTTCCTTTTGAAATAAAATACATCAATACATACAATGTAAGCGTCGAACTCTTTAAGCCAAAACATATTCATTTGTTAAACACTCCGAACGCTTTCGAATAACGCCGATAACTACTCAAACTTCGGACCGACAGATGTTTACCCGTCCAGACACTTGTCCAAACTCAGTAAACAACACTTCAATTCAAAGATCTATTCATTTTCTCATTTCTGCTTAGCTGCCTGACTTTGTTTGAATCGCATGTTAACATGCAACAGGCAATTAATTTCTCTTTCCACTGGTTTACTCCTCCGCTTGCAAATTGTTTCAAGGCCATTTGCACTTGCCAATCCGACCGCGCCAAGGATAACGAAGGTTCATCTTTCCTTTTCTTTCCGATGGGGTCTGCGCGGAGAAAACTATTGTTTACCAGAAAACATTGTTTAAATATTTATCGGAACGCGCACCTCGCGAACATTTCGAAGCTGAGTTTCTGAAGGTATCTTTTGCTTTTTTTTCCAACGAAATAGAAATCACATGAACATGCGAACTGGCTGATTGACGGATGAGCCACGTGTATGGCGGCGGGGTTGTACATTACGGCTGCCAAGTCGCTAGTTGGTGTAGAATAATTGCTGCTCAGCCGGGCTTGACCATTTCACTTTCTTTCTCGACGACCGGCGCGCGTGCCTCAAGAGAGGTTCGTGAAAAATAGCTGAATCCCTAATAGGAAAAGTCGCGTGGCTCACGGGTACCGAATGTAATCGCACATATTTGTGATTCAAATGGATCCCCGGATATAGTTATTGTGGTTTCCTAGGCCTTTGTTATGAACTGAATGGGTTTGGAGGAACAACAACAAGTGCGATGAATTAATTTTAGCATTAAGAGAGCCGTGCAGTTTGATGTTTAATTGGAGGTGCAGATAATTTACTTACCAGCTGAAGGATTTCTTTGCTTTGCAGTTAGTTTTCAGTACGCCAGGTGTCGCTTTCTTAATACTTGGGGAAGTTTTGTTTATTTTCGCTAAATTCTGTTTGTGTCGTCCAAAGCGTGTGTATGTCTTTTTATACAACAGTTAAAAGATTTTCAATAAATTAAAAGTATTCTCAATAAATAAGAGTTAAAATTTACCGTTCGTTTGGGATAGTTTGCTCGAAATCGTTCTAATTGAATAATTAAATAATCTCTATATCAGTGATTGCCAATCATTCTTCTAGCATACAGGCCGTCCTTACTCGTAGTTGTGAGCTAGAAGCATGCTTGGAAATCACCACTCTAAATTCATAATCCTAACTGTCCTATCTACAAGTTCACAGATCACCTACAAACGGATCTCGAAACTCAATATCGCACACCCTTCAGTTCCGCTCACCATCAGAACTGTTTCCGAAGCCCTACAACCTCCCGCCGTTTGCCCCGCCCCTCTTATCTCGCGGGCGGTGGTCGCAGATTTGTGTCCAAGCTGGTCTTCACTGGCTTGGCCACTGGCGTTGGTTTGCTGTGCGTGCTTTTTCGATCGACCGGTCCGTTCTTCTTTTTCATAACCGGACTCATAAACTGACCTTGGGGATTCAGGAACAGCTCCGGGTTGAACTCACGGTTCGGTCGACCCAGTTGGTGCTGCTGTTGCTGGTGATGCTGAAGTTGCTGTGGTTGCGAATGATGTTGATGATGATGGTGTTGTTGTTGCTGCTGCTGCTGCTGCTGCTGTTGTTGTTGTTGTAGCAATTGATGACCAAGCTGTCGGTTCTGCCTTGGAGGTTCACCCCAGGAAGCATAGTTCATGGAATGGCTTCCGATCGTGTCTATTCCCACGGGTTTGGACTTGAATTCCTTATGCTTCTGTGGAGCCTTTATCTTGAAGTTACTGCTGTCAAAGTTTGCATTATATTTATAGTTGCTCGCTTCGGATGGCCCATGATGGAAGGATTGCATGGGGGAATTGAAAATCTGAGCCGCACTCGTCATTGTCGGAAGCGACATCCAGTTTGAGCCCTTCAGTTTGATAGATGGTTCTTGCTGCTTGATCTGCGGTTGTTGTTGTTCTGCCTGCGCCTGAGCTATACCTCCCAACATGTACCTGTAACGAAAAGAGGAAACCTCAAATTAAACCACCTCTCTTCATGCGCTCACCAACACCCACCTCAACGTATTCATATCGATGTTGTAGGGATTGGTTATCGGGATACCGTTGATGATCTGTATCGGTGCATCCAGTGCCTCTGGTCCAAGTTTGCTGTCATCGTTGTTGTTGTTGTTCGTAGCTACCTTGTTCGCACCCCCGAAACTGATCGAGGCACCCACATTGGCCGTACCTCCCTTGATAGACGAATACGGAGAAGAATTCTTCAGACTCTGACTTTCCTTCAGGTTCGTCAGAGAGTTGATGTCGTGATACGTCTGTTGATTGAAATGCAGCTTCGTTTTCTGAGCCGGAATCTGCACTACGGCTGGACTACCGAAGTTGGAAGCTGAATTCTTGATCGGAGCAGGAGGATCGTAATGCAGATAGGATTGTCCGACATCGATCGCTGCAAGATCCGGTTTATATGGAGCCTTGGTTCCCTTTACCGTCAAGTCTACGCTATTTCCAAGTTGTTCCTGGAGGCTTTCGATCGCAGATTTCAACGGCTTGCCTGCAGGGTATGTATTTTTTGGCATCTTCAAGTTGGACAGTGGTCTGTACGAGCTAGAGCTTTGAACCGTTTTCATAGGTTTATATTGACTAGGGTTCATTGGCAAGTTGGTGACCTTGGTAGGAGTAGGATTAAGCTGGAACTTATGCTGTGCGTTGTTTCCATTTAGAAGCGCCTGAATATCCACCTCTTCAAACGTCTTCTGAGTATCGTCAGAATCTTGTCCCACCACCGGTAGCCGTCCCTCATCTTGAAGCTGTTTCATGTATTTCAGGACAGCGTTCTGAACATGCCGCATGTATTCATGCTTCGTGATCTCCATGGGTCGCCCGTGTTTGGAAGTCGGATCAACCACCCGTACGGATGTCTCGCTACCGGATCCTGCGCTATCCTTGAACTTGTAAGACGGAT
This sequence comes from Aedes japonicus, assembly GCA_034211315.2. NCBI lineage: Eukaryota > Metazoa > Arthropoda > Insecta > Diptera > Culicidae > Aedes > Aedes japonicus. The sequence continues at coordinate 7,162 of JASCZW010020458.1, read as the reverse complement.
GTGCAATGTTCGGCCTGAAATTGAACTTCCCGGCATTGGGGTTTATATAGTGATGCTGAACATCGTCATCCAAGTCCTCAATCGTTTCTTCATGGTGATAGTTGTAGTGTTCATGAGTGACCTCCGGTTCTTCTGTTTCCTTCTCGCTGTAGTGATAGTGGATCTCTTGCTTGATTGGAGGCGGTGTTGGCGCTTGAGTGGTTGTCGGTGGTGGCGGTCTAGGCTTCTTCTTGTTATCTTCAATGTGATACAGAACAAAGTACTGATGCTTCTTCGAAGGTTCTCCACTCATGTCCATATCTGGAACCTGCTGATCCTGAAGCTCTTGATGCTGTTGTTGTGGTTGTAGTTGTAGTTGTTGTTGTGGTGGTTGCATCAACTGCTTCTGTTGAAGCTGTTGTTGTTGTTGCTGCTGTTGTTGCAGTTGGTGCTGCTGAATTTGTTGTTGCTGGAGTTGCTGTTGTTGCAGTTGCTGCTGCTGAGCCAGCTTTAGCATCATCTGTCCGGGATTGTTCAAGCCTGGTGGTAGGAAGATTGCATTCTTCTTGGACGCCTTGCTCGGATCGTCCTGCAAAATCACCTCACCGTTGGCGAAGAAGAAATCTTCATCGTCATCCGTTACTTCACCTCGCTTGTCGCTGATTTGTGGAACGTCTCCCGATTGTTTGAAGTAGTGATCGGAGGGCTCAAAGCCACCCTCCATTTCCGTATCGTCAGCCGAACGGTGTGTGTTTCGATAGATAGTTACCGTCTTGATTGGTTTTTTGGAGAACATCACAGGTGGTTTCATCGGTTTCTTTGCTTTGATTTTCCCTTCCTTAACGGCTGTCTCCGGGCTCATGAAGAAATCCTTATCCCGTGTGGATGACGGAATGCTATCCCAGTTGAACTTCATGGCGTAGTCTTCCGCCAACTTTGTGGAATAGTTCGAACTGAAGAAGGAGGCATCTCCTGGCGTAACTCGGTACTCCGGTGGAATTTTCGAAGGGTCATTACCTAGCTTGATTTCAGTTCCATTTGCAAACACGTAATAGGTGGTGAGCTCTGGATTGGTATAGTATTCCGTTTGAGCTTCCTCGGTAGGAGATGGTGAAAACTCGACGGAGGTTGAGCGATTTTGGAGAGCTGTCATGGTTGTATCTTTTTGTTCCGGGAAGGACAGCTCGGTTGGCGAAGGTTTCATGTAGATTTTGGTACTTAAGGTTTTGAATGGTGACTCGGATGGGACGATGGTTCCGTAGACCTTGGTGGATGGAGTAGGTTCGCTGTATTTGGAGAAGGACTTGGGGGCTTCACTCATGTGCGGGAAATCGAACGTATCGGGAGTTGGCGAAATGGAATATTTTGGAGAATAGGTGGTTGGAGCAAGGGAGAAGACCTTCGGGTACTCTGGGGAAGCGCTATAGGTTTCCTGAGTCGATGAAGGAATATAGTTGGATATGGATTCGGGCGAAGGGTACACGTGTTTGTAGCTGGTTTTGGGATTTTCGAGCTCCGGCATTTTCGTAGGGATGTATTTGGGGTAGTTTGGAGCGGTAGGTTTTTGGAAACCATGACTGGCACTGGAGATTTCTGGATTAGGATTTGGTTTGAATTTATATGGATCACTTGGTTGAGGGGCTTTTACCCGGTGGTAGACTTGGTGAGAACTGGAAGATTCCTGGGTAGGATAAGTGGTGACTTTGGCATAGCTTGGCGCTGGAGACGGTTCCTCGTAGTATTTGGGAGGAAGAGAAGGTCCAATTTTGATGACCTCTTCCTCAAAATTTGACCGCATAGGTTTGTATGGTTCGGGTTTCGGGATTTCAACAACGTGCGGTTTTGGAAATGACTTTGGGTAGTTTTCTTCTTTCGGGAGTTGTTCGCTGTATTTTGGCTTGTCCCTGGAGTATTCTACATGATGAGGTTTTTGTGAAGGACCTGAATACTCGAAGTGGTGTGGTTTTGGTGATGTATGGTGTCGGTAGGGTTCATCCATAATAGTGTGTTTTTCTTCATTGAAGGATTTTATATGATGATACGGTTTGTAGGGCTCGGCTGTGGTGGATACATCCTTGTAATATTTGAACTTGCCAGCTTCTTCTGGTGGGTAGCTTTTCGGAGGTTGATAGCGGTACGGTTCAGCAGATGGTGCCGGTTCGGGTTCCAGCTTAACCTCTCGGACGGATGCCTGAGGTAGATAGTATTTATTGAAATGATCCGCAGAAGACGACTGGTGATGTTTGATAGGCTGTCGTTCAACGGTGTGGCGGATTTTTTCTGGGTAGAATTCAGCTGCATGTTCGAGCTCATGATGATGATGGTTGTGAGTTTTGTGTTTAGGTTTGTATCGTATTTCTTCTGAAGAAATGTGCTTATGCTTGTGTTTCTTTTCAACGTGACCGCTTGATTCTTCTTGGTGGAAGCTGGGTCTGTGGTTGGACGGTGGTTTGACTTTTTGGACATTCAGTACAGAACTAGATGCTTTCGAGTCAGATAGAGGTAATTGTTGGAATTCTTTGAAACTGCTGCCAGTGTCATGATGAGTATTGTAGCTCGTGTAGACAGGATCAATGGGTTTGACTTTTTGAATATAGAGCGTTGAAGCTTGGGTGTCCTGTTGTTTGATTGGATTGTGCTTTGGAGACTTGGGTTGATCCTTAGATTTTTCCTTCCAATAGGGATTAGTTGCTTCGGCTTCTGGCAGCTCAATGTCACTGAATGGTGTAACCGTGTTCACCGGAATTTTGGTGGGTTTTGGTTTGATATGCTTCGGTCGGTAGTTGACTGGTGCCTGGTATCCAGATGCTTCTGGCTGCTGCTGGGACTGTGGAGGATGAGCTTTCGATGGAACTGGTTTACTATAGTGACTCGGGGCACCTGACGGAGGTGGTGGCTTGCTCGGTCCAAAGTGATCGTACTTGACGGTGGTATACTCGACAAATGAGCTAGCCGGAAGCGGGGTGGAAGCTTTCGCACCGGATCCCTTCTTGTAGTTCTCTCTCATTCGAAGTGCTTGTTGGACAAAGTCTTGTGGGGATTGATCCCGATCCGGCTCCTGGTTGGAGTTACGATCAGTTGCGCCCCCTTCGTGGATAATGACTTCATCTTCTGGGGAAATGTTGATTATGTACTGGGACTGTTTACCATTTTCTGGGGCAGATGGGAACGAGATTGAAAAGAAATCATTTTTGCAGTTATTGGAAAAGGAGCTTCTGAACCTAGGTTCAAAGGAGTTACTTGTTTGCTTTGTTAGTATGCCGAGGTAAATACAATTCCAACATACAACAACGACTTGTCTCAGCAAAGTTGAATTACATTGAATGAGGGCCGCTTTGTTGTCACTTTATAAAATAATATACACGGTGGATTTTTTTTAAATATTTTCAAAACCAGCCTAACTTAAGTTTATTTGAATTTAAAGTAGCAAACCCCAAAACCCAATCATAACATAGTACTACCAACGATACAGGAACCTTTAAGCGATGTTTAGTCGATTTTTGTCCCTAGCATTACGTAGTGTTTTAGGAACAAACAGAAGTTCCATGAAAGGTCGTCTTTTTTTTATCAATTCATTAAATATACAAAAATTAACTTCTTCTCCTCCTCCGTCTTCTAATTTTTCTTCTTATTTTTCCTATTCTTCTTATGTATAGGGATTTTTTGGTTCACGACTAGAGGGAGGCATCTCTACCCTACATATCGCACTCATCAACACATGTGCTGGGACCAACGGCTTATCCGAAGGAAGACGTCACTTTTCGCTTTAAAAATCTCACCGACCTTGGCTGGGATTAAACCTATACCCACTGGGGTGCCAAGTAGCAGCCATGCTTACCACTGCACTATCGACTCCGGCAAAAGAAGAACTTACTTAAGGAGTCAACTGAATGCTAAGTTATCTGGCATACTTCTCTAAGGGACTGAGACTTTTGAATTTAACTAGAAATTAGAAGAAGAATTAGTATCTTCCATTTAATTCCAACTACCTTTGCTTATCTTCGACAGATACGCGTATTTCGTCTACAATGTGCAGACTTCTTCAGTGTCTCGTACTAATAACTCGACTGTCGATAAGCAAAGGTAGTTGGAATTAAATGGAAGATACTAATTCTTCTTCTAATTTCTAGTTACAGGTACTTCCACTAAACAGCTCAAAACCCTCTAGGATTCATTTTGAATTTAAGTTAAACTTATTCTTGTAGTATTTAAAACCTGAGTCTACGAAGGTTTTGTTAAAGTCATTTGGCCTATTGATAGGGGTTCTTCTAAACTTACACAGAAAAAAAAAAATTAATTTTAACAAGCGTGTAAAATATTCCCTCGTTTGAATCTAAGCTAAAGGAGGCGTAAACAACGAAATTGTTTGCAACTTTTCATGTACCATACAACAATATTGGCAATCTTTCATACAACAGACTGGATTGAGGCGTTATCTGGCTTAAATTTACATGAAATATCTCATTATATTCTGGAACATCTAGCATTCCCTTTATGTGCATTGCATAACGCAGAAAATTCAAAATCATCTTCTAGGGGTGCTCTTCACTCGTTTAAAGAATTATACTGAATTTGTCTAAATTTGCCCCCCTAGGCTACTAAATATTTTGCACCAGGTTTCTTGAACTTGTTAAAGACGTGAACCAACTTTCAATAAGAAGTCTATAGACTGTTCCAGAAAGTATAAGCATACTTTCAAAATAACAAAAAAGTCACGTATTTTTATTAGTTTTAATAATTTTATTTGGCAAATCATATTTGTATTTGTTTTTTATATAATATTTTACTCTCGTTTAATCAAAATATTTAATCATAGCCAAGACTCCTAACTTTTCCTCGAACATGACCCATTAGCTTCTGTAAAGTGGTACTTCCCACCATTGTGACCACTTTTGGCCAATCTTTTTTAAATTTTTGCATGTCGTCCGCTGGTTTTATGAATTTTCGAAACTTTGCTTTGGTTAAAGCCCAAAAAGTCTGGATTGGCCGTGCCTCCGGGCAGTTCGGCGGAAACATACATTTTGAATTTTGTACCATTCTAAAGTGTCTTTTGCGCTATGAGATTACGCCAAATCAGGCCAAAACACTACTTGACCTTCGTGCTGCTGATCATCGGCAATAATCGCTTCTGGAGACATTCCCTACCGTATTTCTGAGTGTTCATCGTCTCTGTTGTGATGTACGGACTAGATGTTTTACCACACTTGCATATTGCCTGTCAAACCATAACCTTCTTACCAAATTTTTCGGTAAAAATTGCCTTCTCCGTTTCGGGGATGTCTTTGTCTTCGCTTACAGTATAGAATTGTGGTCCGGAAGTCGCTGGTTTTCGTTTGTAGGCATCCCTGTTCTTTTTATCGATATCTGGACTAACAGGACCGGATTCCCGACCACTCTTCAGCGCATCTTCAAACGTACACTGTTCTCTATATTTTTGAATCGCAGATCGTACTGCTCCGACGTTTACACCCTCTTCTTGGCCAATTTTATCAAGGAGAATCCGCTCACAGTGCACCATTTGTGCACGATACTTTTTCGTTGTTCCGGAGTAAAATCACGCGTTTTGATAGGTAACACAAAATTGAGCACTTTTCTGATGCTATGTCATTCAGAAATGTGCAAAAAAAAAAGGACGCAGCCAAAACATGTTGAAATATTTCATTATATTCAAAGTGACCGTTAAAATGAGGTGTGCTTATGCTTTCTGGAACAGGCGTTACCAAGCATTCTAAAGAAAAAAATGAATTTCTACCAGAAGTGTGCTGAACTCAATCTGAAATTATTCAATATTTGCCAGAAATATTGTTTACATTTTCTAAATGCTCTCATACTGTAATTCTAATTAGGCCAATATCTGAGTTGTTTTTAAACTCTTAAAATTTCAGAAATTTCTAAAGCTTATTTAGAAGTGTTTTTACGCTTATGATAACATATATATTTATATAAGGCTTGTTCGCGACAAAATCTGAAAAAAAAATAATTTTGAATAAAACAAATCTGCTGTTAGTTCAATCCAAGATGCAACTTTTATTTTTTTAGTTGTGCATTATTAGTGCGTTATTAGTCATCATAAAACTAATTACAGTTACTTAATGAGGCTGCATGAAGAAACTACGAACGTTTTAGTTTATTACTGCCGTTGGGGTCTGTGTAAGCTTCTCTGCAACCAATTCAGCTGCTTTTGTCCAAGATTTTCAAAGTGTTGCCATAGTTGTAACTTGTTGCTTATATTGAGAGAGTTTTCTCTTCACGAGTGCCCAATACCGAGGTAGTTAGGTTCGGTACAACATGGATTCCATTCGCTTTATACTATTCTAAAACATCTTTGGCGTAGTGACTAGATGCCAAATCAGGCTAGAATATCGAGTGGGCGTCATGGCTACGTAAGAATGGTGACAATCGCTTCTTTAGGCATTCTTCACGGTATATTTCTTTGTTTTACGTTCCGGTAATGATGAAGCTTTGGCTTGCTCAACCACAGCTGCATATTGCCTGCCAAACCATTTTTTTTTTGAGAAACTTGGTCTTTTCCTTCATCCTGAAATGCTCCTCTACGCCATTCCGTTGGATGGCAGTACACAGATAAAAAGAAACATTGAATTTTCTGCGTTACCTAATGCACATAAAGGGAATGCTAGATTTGCAGTCATTAATGGGATATTTCATGTAAATTGAGGTCAGATAACGCCTGCATCCAGCCTCGTGCAGCGACAAGAATACAAACATTGCTGTATGGCTCATCAAAGACTACAACCAATTGCGTTGTTGCCTCCTTTGGCTTGGAATTAAACGAAGGGAAATTTTACGCGCTTGTTAAAATGAATTATTTTTTTCTGTCTATAATAAGATATTCCGGGAAGATGCTTAAAGTCTTCCAGCACATAAGTGTAGAGTTCTTTCTTCATTTTATTTATCAATTCCTCCTCAGTTTTCGCGACAAAATTGTTGGAGTAGATCTTACGCCTCGGTTTGGCCCAGCAATTCTCGATAGGACGCAGCTAGGGGACGTTTGGAGGGTTCGCAGAGTTGGGTACCGCAACGATATTCAGCCGCTCCATCTCCTCCAATGATCGCTTCGAGTAGTGGGCCGACGCCAGATCCGGTCAGAACACCGCGTCTTCGCCCTTATGGTATTTCTTGATGAACGACGCAACTTCCGGCAGCGACTTTGACATTCCCTTCT